>CAJPEX010001407.1:0-58627 GCA_905338405.1 Notodromas monacha | reverse complement strand
ATGCGGGAATTGCAACAGTAGAGAGCAGTATTATAAACATGGCATGGGACACTGTAACTATTTCTTTTGGTGACACTTTAATGTTGCAATTTTTCTTTCATCTTCGTGAAGAACATCTACGAAATTATGAAATTAAAATCCTACCACGGAGAATCGAATTTGATACAATTTGACTCTTATTAAAATTGATACCTGAACTGAATCAGGCCGTACACTGCTTTGGTTCATCACAAGAAGGGTCGCAATTTTTGGTCCATTTCCTGATTTAACCCAAAGGATGCGATGAACGATGATTTAAAAAAAATCTCATTCTGATTCATCTCTTCTGTGCTGTGTCGAACGGGAGTTATTTTCATCACAGGACCAGGCTGTCAAAAAAAACTAGACTATTCGAATATCAAGATACATTATATTTCACCTTACATGCATTAGAAGTGACGATTATTAAAAACGTAATGCAAATCAGAAAATATGATCATATTCAAAGTGCTTGACAGTGACTTCCTTTTTATAGGCGTCTTCAAGCACAAAAGTTACTTCATCATTTCCTCTGCAATATAATGCTGCATTTCCAAGCATGATCCTTAATTAATTCGTTTATGTTTGTCCATATAATGTAAAATGCAAATAACGGCTTGGAAATTACCGGGCAATACGAGAAATGGTTTAATCTATCCGCCTCCGGCAGTGTTTCGACTACTCGCATTGACATGAATAAGAAATAAAGGACAATCGAATAAATTATTTTTTGTGAAACCGCATCGATTTTCAAAACACAAATAGCCGTCGAACACGCCCTTTATTATTACCAAGCGATTACTGGAGGCAATTTCGTAACCTGCCCACCCCTTAGCAACCAAGAAGAAACACGAACCAGACTTTTAGATTACATTTTAATGTGCTTTGCTTTTGTATAATTCAGGAATAGTTTCTTCCACGTTATGAGTCTGGATTCTGGAAGGTTACATAAATCGCAAATATTGTTCGTGTCCGTATCTTTAAGTAAACGAAGATAGTTGACCCAAGTTCACGTGGATGTATGCACTATCTACTGAGTATGCATGTTTTTCACATCTTATCATGAAGATCAAACCTTTTATGCAATTTCAAATCATCCAAATGAAAAAGGACAAATTTTCCCAGGTGTGATGTAAGCATATGGAATTCAACATCGAAGGTCGAGCTCATCGAATGCATGACACCTCACGCGAAGAATAAAAACTGGTTCGACCGGCATTGTTTTACGTGATACACAGATGTCGCACGAATCGAACATTTTGTGACGACAGTGAGCATGAGTGAGTGAACCCCGATAAGAAGCTTCACGACTGCGAGTTAATGTTCCGGATGCAGTAAATCGCCGTAGTTTTAACTCAGTCTATGTCAACATCTGCTAGTTTTGGTGCACCTAGATGTCACTAGAAGTCACAATATTTCATTCGTGTCCGTTCAAGATCAAATTTTTGACATCCTTCACCTATTGCCTGGTGCATGGAATTCCTTCCAAACCGCTACATCAAAACTCGATTGCGTGGATATAAGCGCAAAAATTCTTTAGGGTCTCGGGACTCTAGAGAATAGTGGAAGTCACATTATTTTCAGAACTTCATTAATGAAAATCCTATCCGGTATGTTGAAATTTGAAGCCCTTGAGGAGACTTCCGACGGCACTAGAATTTTATAATTATTTGACCTTTCGAGAAGCCAGTCAAGGCGCTTGTTTGCATGCGTGTTAAACAACATCACATGCATAAAGCTTTCTTCCCGTGAAATTGGTTGCACGATTCCCTCGAAAACGCTGCATAAGTGTACTCGGCATGAATCAACAGTATTTCGAAAAATCACAAGAACAAAACATTTTGCGATTACGTGTGCTTGAACAAGTCGCTGATACGGGCTTGTAATTCAATATTACGAAAATTCATTCAAATGTAGTCAAGCGTGCTTAAACAAGTCTATCGCAAGAGAAAGAAAAAAACAGCTTCGGTCTCTAACATTTGAATTCGTCGTCGAGAAATATTATTCTGCACTTGAGAATATTGCAGAAAACAGAACACCTTAGAGGAAGACTAAATTAAGAAGTGTGAAAAATATTTATCGCACAGGGTCCTCGCTGAAAGCATGTACAGTATTTCGTATAATAAGCTGCATCGAGGCTATGTTCGTGCTGCAAATCTCAATTTATGTCAGAGTTTTACTGAAAGTAATTTCAAGAAACTTTCAAAAAGCTAAAATTCAGTGTTGGTCAATTTATTCGATAAGAGTCACTTCAGAAAATCTGAAAACATGCTATCATTTCATCATGGTATGTGTGCTGTTACATGGAACACTGTAAAATGTCCTTCGAAAGATGTCAACAATTTTGAAAAGGATAGAAATCAATGAGTAATCCGGAAAACAGAAACGTTCACGAGGGGTGGTATTTCCTAAATTTCCCCGTAAATTACACCTGTATTCTTTTTACATACTCAGCCGTACATTATAAATTTCGAGAGAAAAAATTAAGTCTCTGAATCTTCTAATTCAAGCGTTAATCCTAAATTCCTAATACATCTTAAGGCCTTCTTTCTAACAACAGCCAAAAATGATTGAAAAATGGGTTAAGCTACGAAGGAAACGTTTTGGCATCATTGAAATACAGTCTTGCATGGCTTAAGAATTCCTAGAATTGAACCATTTATTTATGAAAAATCAGCACACGACTGCTGTATTTCCATTAATTGTCCTGAAGATGCAAACAGTTCTCCCTTTCTCACACACAACTTCAGCTATAAATGATACACTCTCAAGCATTCCACTCATTCTTTGGTGGAATACGCACATTTTCTGCATAAAAAGGGTTAAATTTGAAAAACTTTGGACACTTGATAAAAATATACTCACTTTCTCTTGGCAGATATATATATACAACTTATTAAATCTCCTTCAGCAGCAGATATTTAAGAAATGTGCGATATCCTGTCTCCAAGTTTGTCTTTCGATAACAGGTCTTATCCAGTGTAAAATTTGATCAATTTGTATTGATTCTGATGTGAAAATGTCCTCTTCATTCCCAGCCACTGATTTTCAAATTAAGCGAGAAGAGGGCATGCCATATTTTTAAAAACCTCTCAGCATTTCAATAGCCATTTCTCTTCAATAATAAATAAAATCAAGATGATCAAATTTCATCAACAGCAGAGAAAGAGGTCGCCTTTGCCATCCTTGTAAAGAAACATCAAGCAAAAAAAATGGCACCTTTGTTGCGAAACATTGAAAGAACTCTCGGTGCCTCTGGCTTTCAGCCAACCCCGCTTGTCATCAGTTCTGCACGCTGAATGAGGACCAATTTTGCATGTCTTGACCACATGAGACGCTTGAATAGACCGGAAGTCGTTATTTTCTTCACCATCATGAAAGCCATGTCACGTGGTGGCTGTGTATAATCTCCGTTGCTCGATTCCCATTTTTTTTTTTTTTTTTGCTTTCAGGGCAATTCGCACTTCGACTTCTAGAGACGTGTCCAAAAGAACGTACTCCTAAAGTTCGGTGAAATCAAGTATTTTTTTTGCTGCACTACTTCTTGAAAACAAATATTGAATTGCTTTGAAATTATGCATGGTATGTTGATGTAAAAACCTCGACTTCAAAGTAAATTCTAGGAGAGAAAATCGTGGGGGAAAATCAAAATTTCAATCAAGCATGAGAAAATTCAAAGCTGGGCCATTTCAGATCAGTGGATGAATAACTTGAATGAATGAATGAATGAACAGAACACTTTATTTGCCGCTTTTAACTTGTAACTGGTATACGACGGAAAATTCCATCAAATGTTTCCGGAATCAGTCCTGCAAACTAATCTTGAGAAGATTCGTTTCTTCAGTCCATGGCCTGATTTCATGAAAGCGGACGGGAACCAAAATGGCAGTTATTTGGCAAAAGTTTTTCAACATTTTTTCCCATAAAAATGGGAGGTATGGGTTCCTTGAATGAGCATGAGAAACGTTACGTACTACAAAACGAAAAGAAAATCGGTAAATAACCGCGTGAAATTCAAAATTTTGCGGGTTTTTCTTTGTGCCAACGTCTAGCTTTCGTGCATTTACATCTTCTGAAAAGTTTAAAACGAGAATAAAAGATTAGTTCCTGTAATTTCATACGACACGAATGGATCTTTTCGTGGCTCAAAATCTTCGTTAGTTAGCGCGGAAGTCTTTTGAAAAAAATCAGAAAATGCTTCATCAGAAGATTCATCCATAACTTTCCATATCAAGCTAGAGACTCGTGGATCCTTCAAATATGATACTAGGAATATAATGCAAATGTCGAGAATAAAAATTGAAAGTCTGACCTGATTTCTACAATTTAATGAACCCCCCACAGATTATCAGTTTGCTCTACTACCGCCAAGTTATATGGGTTCGAAGCATCCATCTCATTGCGGAAGTCGGTACTTTTCGTTGATTTTTTTTTATCAAAAGAGTCCAACAATCTTTCCGTATTGAATATGCAAAGAAAATTGACTCTTTCCTGTAGCTGATCATCACTAGATCATTACGAAAGTCTTGGTATTTTTGCGGAGGAAATGAAAGCGTCGAGATCGATTCCACTCCGTGATTGATTTACTCATGGCACCGTTGAGATAAATCACTACAGATAACCTCGAAAAGGAAAAACTGTAGATTCAGAGAAGGAAGTTGTCGTGATGGACATATTTCTTCTTTATATTTGGCAGACGAACATTTTCTTTCTGTGTGTATGAGTATAATTGACGGGTCATGAACGAACTTGGAGTCGACTTCGCCATTTACGAGATCACAAATCACATACAATATTCTGATTACATTGTGCAGTAGAAAAGATGTCTTACAAACAAGTACAGCAGCACAAAAGTCTTTGCTCTCTTTTTAAAAAATTAAATAAGCACTTGATGACGAGTACGACAATATATACTGACTTGATTAAAATGAAATCAGAACAGAAACATGAAGATCTTCATTTCAAATACATTTCCATTATCCATACATGTATAGATAATGGAAATGTATTTGACCAACATATTACAAAAAGTTAGAAACGCAACATCATGTACAGTACAGTATTCGGTTGCCTTTCAAACTTCTCAGTTAAAAAGCGACTACACACACTTCACACAAAGGTACGGTATTTGTGTCGAGTGTGTTTTTCTCAAACTACTTCAAACGAAAAAAGATGTCTTTCGAAGTAAAGTGAAAGTTCCTTCAATTTAAAAGATCCATCAATATATCAATATCGTGTGCTCACATCTTCAGAAGATGCGAATCTATGAAATTGTGTTTCATTGTTTACTCGTCTATTCTGTATACACACCGAAGTAAATTATTTTTTTTTTTCAAGAACAGCAGGATTCAAGCGAACGCTTCATTCCTTTTGTTGTTTTTTAATAACATAATTACTTCCTCAACTTTCAACCAGAAGGATTGATGAGGTTTCGAATTTGTCAAGCAGGCACAATTTTGATTTTTCAACGTGCCATTCATTATCATTCCTGCGCAAATTGTTGTGTTCGATCATTTTTCTCTTTTCGAGTATGGGGATTTATCTTTTACGTATACTTCTTCATGGTCGATTTCGAGACGTATTTTTTGTAGGATGAGCAAGTTCAAAAACTGCAGAGATTTAAAAAAGTTCTAATACAGAAAAATCTCGTTGCAACAAAGCCATTAGAACTTGTGAAATAGCATCGTTATAGTGAAAAATCGTTATAAACGAACTCAAAGAACCTTGCAGCTATTGGACAGGGACCTAAGAGACAAATTCGTTGCAATCGATTATACGTTCAAACAAGATTCGTTTCAACCAGATTCCACTCTATTTTTCTCATTGAAAAAAATATTGAAAATATTTGGCGATTGACAGTAGATGAAGAAATTCCTCATTCATGATTGATAGCTTCCAAAAATCAAGACATATTGAGAGAAACATGCGAAACGTGGTTCATGATCAAGCCAACCGTCTCGAAAAACCGAGGAAGAAGGAACGAAAAAGGTCAGAGTATCAAATGAAAGAAACAGCACGCATTTCTGCGTTTCTTCCGATCCTCGTTTTTCTGAGACTTTTACTTCCGGAAGGTTTTCTCTCCATCCTCTGGAGAATCATTACTGCGATAAGGGAACCGTCTCCTGAGGGAAGACTTCTAATGAATCCAACACGAAATGAGCATAATTGGATTTATGCCGGCGGACATGATGAAGGATGAGGTTTTTTTTTTGTTTTTGAGTCGAAAGCAATGGGAATTTCAGAACGCGCTTTTCGGCTTCTGTGAACAACTTTTCGTTCAGGCATTTTGAAAAGAATTCAATGAAGATGGAACCATTTCCATCTGTTGAATCCAATGGTATTTTTAAATGTCCTTCCCGTACAAAAAAAAAAAAAGAAAAGAAAACTTCCATTGAATGGTGAAAAGATTTTTCAAAGAATGTTTTATACAAAGATATGCTACATACGTGGGATTTTGAAAAATGAGTGGCTGAAATAAAATTTTCACTTTTATCACTCCTCGAAATAATCACCGTTCGGAACTAGCTTTCTAAGTTCAAAACGTCTGGAACACAATTCACACAACATCTCAAGAGGGCAACTTAAGTGAATTCGATCTCCGATTTTATTTCTGTCTTCGAGGTAGTTTACTTCAGAATTATCCACGTTGAAATTGCAATTTGTGTGGTACCGAGGTATTATTTCCACGCGTAAGGACTGGAAAACTTTTGTATTGGAACAGAGAGTTGCTTGAAGTACAATAATTTCATAAATATCACTGGGGTTTCGTGCTTTCTATCTCAGAAACTTGAGCGCAGAAGAAACTTTTTTCATATGGTCCAGATTAAACTTTTGTATCATCCCTCGAATGCTGCAACGTTCTGCTCGTTTATCTTCTTCATCCTTTTTCATTTTAAAATAAATTGTGCTTTTAAAGACTAAGTTTGAGGCCGAATACAATTTCAGTTAGGTCTGTGCCATGGTTCCCAAACCCATGGTCTTCAGACTGGCGCTGAAGAATTCTGAAGAAGTTTTTTGCTGGTCCAGAAAAATTGTTCTTCAGCATAGTAAATTTTTAAAAATTTGCAAATAGGTCTTCTGTACGTTATCTGAAGTTTTTCAAGGACAATGGCAGATGAAGTCACCAGATGAAGAAAAAGTTGACTTTTCTTCTAACAAAGTTTGACAAAATGTCACCTTCTGGAATAAATTATTTCAATTGTTCATTCTGAGGAACCTTTCTTCAAGCCCACCTTTCTAATTTTTGAAGAAACTGTACCATGCATAGTGTCATCACGGATTTGTAACCTAATTTTTTGCAAAAAAACAAAATCTTTTGAATTCCCTGCCTTTTATGAAACTTTAAAGATCTGCAGAATTTTTGTGTGAGGAAATTTACTGGTCTACGGAAAATGGGAACACCGGGCTATTCTGTTTCGGAATAGTGGCGTATGCAAATAATTCATTTGGTTCATCATCTCGAGGAATCAGCATTTTCTCAATAAGATTAGATTTTGTCCTGAGAATTTCCAGGGAACTATACAAAATGATTCACGTCATATTCCGGTCGTGAAAGCCATGCAGTATTTCTCTTCAATAATGGTGACCTATTTTTTGGCTGCAAATTTCTCCCGGTTTTTTTTTCCATTGTGGCACTTCAAATGCTCAGAGATGAATACTTTGCCTCTCATTAGCATAAATTGTCTCTGCATTTGAAACTGACAACGAAATGCACAGAAAACAATGTTATGGTCCTCATAGCTTCGCAGACGACCTACGAAAAGCCTTTTCTACCTCCTCAGAACTGCATATACAGTATATATATTTAGAACTGTCTCCAAAAAAGGATGTTCTTTTATCTCGCAGTTTTTATTCCTGGTTTCAAGAGGGCACTCGTCACAGCTCCTTTAAGGAAAAGGACGGAATGAAGAAGGGAACGTTCGACCTGAGCCGCTTTCTTGATCCTCCCTTCTTATATCGCGTCTTTCTAGAGGTACTTGATACGAGGGGGATTCTTTTCTAGAAATCCCTTCGCCTTATATACGGAGAAACTTCGTCTTGGAGGCTTAATTTCCTCGCCTTTTATTTGTTTGGTTTGATTGCTTTCTTGTTGTTGTTGTTTTTTTTCGGTGGGACAATCAGCAAATTTGAAGACAGTATTACATCCCATGAGTAGTTACGAATTTCAGAGCTCAAGTCTGTGGAAGGAATAAAGCATTTTTCCCGTGATTCCTTCGCTTAAGGATGTACTTTTGGGTTGAGTTTCAATGTCTATAATATATAAGTGAGGCATAGGATATTGTCACCAATTTATTTTCTTTCTATTCTGTGACAAGAGGTAAATTTAAATCAAATTTACGTGATCTAAACATCGAGTGGAATCATAAAAATTCGAAAAAGATTATACGGTTTATAACTTTCGACGTGAAGAATGATACTTTAGAATGGATCAAGTTCACCATGCAAGGACTCACAACTTGAGACTGTATTAACAATATGTTTCTGTTTTCTAAAGATTTTTCAAGAAGGATCATCTATAATTCCTTCCTCGCTCTACACTTGACTCCTCAAACAGTCAATTGACCAACACAATAAGCTCTGAGAATTACTGGAGTTGTCCACTTGTCAAAAAAAATGTGTAAAATCTGAACTCGGGCCGAACATGAACATTACCTCCTGATTCTTGGAAATGGGGTTTTGCATTATTTCATGTTATTTCAAATAGGGTATAGAATGGGTGGTCATTATGAGGGGGTTAATTTGCAGTCGTTGAGCAGGGCATTTACTTGGTAACCACGTGTAATTGAGCGAATTGGTGGTTCACTGGACCACTTATACCAAGTATACTCTCATAATCAGAAGCAATGTTATATTACAAGCAGGTATACAGTACAGTAGTTAGTTCTCGATCCTCGCATATAAGACAGCCGATAACTTTTTGTGTATTTTCATGGTCGCCAATGCGCCCGCTGGATTAGGTTGAATTCACTCAAATAAAAACTTTGTCATCAAACATACAAAGGTAATGATTGAAATTCAAAGAGCAATATGGAAGTTTCAATGGAGTTATCCCTGAAATTCGAATGCAACCTTCGCTTTACTAGTTTTTGTTGGTTATTTTGGACACTATGTGTGTTAAAATTATTTTTAATACGTGCGAGACTTTATTTGATCACAGAATATTGACTGTATCCCCCGCTAAAAATTATCTGTCCGAAACAATAATTGACTTAGAACGAGATTTAAAAAATCAAAATTTCAAAAACTCGGGATGGATTTTTTTTTAAATTAAAAACCTATACTGTATAAGTATTTTCATTTCATCAACCGTCTATATCGAATTCTTCAGTGAAGTTGAAGCACTTCCGGACCCATCATATATTCGTGCAGAATTGTTTAATCCACGGCGGAATGGAAAAAAACTCCAAAAATTCTGCAATGCTTTTATGCTACGTGACGTACTTTACGATACGCCGATTCCTTAGCAAATTAAACAAATACTTGTTGGCCTATGAACTCTCTGAGAATCCATGAAATGGAAAGCAAAGAAATAATTCTAATCGAGTCTCGGGCTTTTTTATACAGTACTCTCAAGGAATTTCGCCATGTATAGGCTGAAATCCTTGAAAACACATTTTGAGACTCTGGGATTCATGATTTCTCGTTGATTTTTCGTCAACCATCGGTTTTTACTGATTCTCGTCTGTTTTAGAGGTCTGCACTCTTCCATGAACCTTTATATTTCCTGACAGACAAGCAGCAACACGAATGTTTAAAATGAAAGAGAAAATGAAAAAAAGCGCATGTCACTCAGTGGTAAGTGTACCTGATGACATCCACAGCTATGAAAAAAAAGAAGCGCTGCCATCTGACAATGAAAAAATCAAAGAACATATGCATCGACTTTATAGACAGGCTTTACTCATCGCACCTTTGCTATATAGATGTGGGTTGCTGGAGTTCAAGTCGGGTCAAATGGTGAAGAAATAAAAATAGAAGAGGAAAAAGGATTGCTTTTTCCATTTCCTCTTCTTTTTCTTCATCTTCAACTTATTCTCCTTCTTCCTTCCCACGCAAAAAAAAAAAATCATGCGACGGAATAGGAATGCGGTGACTTCAATTTCTTCCGCAAGCCTCTGTCTCTCAAAGTCTCAACTGATCCGATCCGGTTTGGATTCACGTTTCTTCATTGCTTGCCTCGCGGCTTGCCAGCATAGCATGCGAATCTCGTTCAGCAGTATTATTATTTTTTCGTGCCATTTTCCAGGAATATTTTCTAAGTCAGACCCTTATAGATCATTGGTGCTAGAACTTTGTCCCCATCTCGGACCTTGCGTTCCCATGGAATTCAATATGAATACAATAATTTAATTAGATCTTGTATGCAGATCAATAATTGAGAAAACTTATCCCCCAAAAATTGAATAAAATATTTTTCAAAATTCGAAGATAGAGAAAATAAATTTATTGAAGAAACCCACACAGAAGCTGATTGTTTAGGTTCAAAAGGAGCTCAAGAGCAGGTTTTTGCTATACTGAGCAGACATGATCAAAAATTGCAGAAAATAATCACAAATTAGCCTGTTTTTGTTAATGAATTAGGGTAATTTTACGATCATTTTTATTTTTAGCGTTTGTGAATGTAAATACAGTTGACCCTTGATTGATGAATGTAATTGGGTGGGTCCAACCAAAAGTTTGTTGACCAAAAAGTTTGTCAAATGAATATGATTTTCAGATAGACTTTAGCAATGAAGAATTTAATCCATTCTGTGGGCCGAAATGACAAACATTCCATAGAAAAAATTCAAGGCCAAATACTATAATCAGAATAAGTTTTTGCTGCATCTTAAATAAGACCAGAATGTTTTTACAGTGTTATCTGGGATTGTTGAACTGATGAAAACAAAGATAACAAGCTTCAATATGAGAGAAACACACACTGTAGGATACAGTTGAAAATGAAATTGCTTGTTCTAATGCTAAAAGTAAAGATCAAGTAGACCTTTCTAAAAATTGAACAACTATAGAAAAATCAAAAACAGAAAAGGAAACATTCTGTCACAGAAAAGCTTATATAGATAACGTTGGTGAAAAAATGTTTGAATGCCAGATTGGACATATATCAGAGTCCAAAGGGAAGAATTTTCATATCAATGCATAAGCATATTATTTGCACTCAGGTTGAATCATAAAATCAGCCTTGAAATCATATTTTGAATATTCAATGTTGGGATTTTCCTCAAAAATAAGCTTGTTGAACTATGGCTTTTTCAGTTAAACAACGAGTTTGTTAACCAAAACGTTTGTTCACCCTTTTGCAGCAATGTTGTGATATTTATGCCAAACTTTGTCCCCGTGAGTTTTTCAAATAAAACATAATATTTTTTTAACCAAGGCCCAATACTTGGGTAAAACTCTGATTTTTTTTGAATCCTGCAGAAAATTTCGTCTCAAAAATAAAAATAAACTCCTGAGTCCTGACTGAGTGGCATTTTTTTCATGCATTCCCAACATAGGATTAAGATGGGGGATTTCTTGGGACAATATGGGACTTTCAGCTCCCAGATTTTTCCTGACTTTGGCCTTGGCAACCTGGGGGCATTCCATTGACCTTTGTTTAAACTAAAATGCCCCTCCCCCCAAAAAATCTTGACTTTGCCGCAGGCTGGCCAGGAACCTTCTGCTGAACAAGGGAGATCTGCGTGATTTATTAACATGAGGTACAATATTGCTCAAAATATCTACAATAAGACATACAAAACAGTAAAAAAAAATTTAAAAATTTTCTAGAAATAATGCTGGAAATGTGTTTGTATATGTCAGATTCGTGTCGCCAAGTCGAATCGTTCATATTTCGGAGTTTGACTGTATTTTTTGTTTCTCTTTTGGCTGGACTTCTTACGTCGAATTGTGTGTGTGTGTTTATCGGCTGTATAGAGTGAAGAAACGAGCCACGCAGCTCTAGCTGCCCAAGAAAGCGAGGATAGAGATGCGAAGGTTCTCCACGTGATGTCAATTGTATCAGGCAGATGAGTTCTCTTTTATCCGTCCGGAACACTCCGCAGTGGTTCCGGCGGAAACTGGGGGCTGAATTGACGCACGCTTCACGTCCGGGGAACGCGGCCATCTGGAAACGCCAGATGCGATTCCTGGCGAGGCGAAAAAATAAAAAATAAATAAAATATGACTCCGTTACGCATTTGTCTTGGTATATATGTGGCGGCGATGAAGGAAGAATCAATATCCCGGAAACCACTTGATTACAACGTTTCCAGCAGTTCCAAATTATGTATATTTTGTCGAGAACAGAGGGGGGGATATGTGCAAGTATGTGTAGAGAAAATCGCAGAATTTGGCAGTATTTATGCATTTTATTCGTTACTTTCCCGGGAATTTTTCTTTTTCGAGTTTTTCTTTTCTTACCTACTCGAATTCATGTCCCTAATCTATGTTTATATGCTGCAGTTCCATTCCGAAACATGCAACTCAACTATTAAAAGAGAGAATGAATTCATGGTTACCTGACCTTCAATACATATGCACTCGTATGTAATTTCTTTTCCACAGAACGTAATTTTGAATTGTTTTATAGGGGTGGGGGAGATTATTTTTTGTAGTGCACCGTCTTTATTCGTGTATATGGGTAGAAAAAAAAAGGTAGTTTAAATGAAATTATTTTTTTAGTACGACGAAATATGTGTAGAAGGGAAACTACGAATGACACTCATGTTATCTTCGAATCTTTGTATTCCTAATCCAGTTCCTTTCATGAAAAAAGACGACTATTCAGTGAATAGATTAAATAATTTTGATCTACCTGACCTCCACGATATTCTGCAGAACATAATTTTGAATTTTTAAATCGCACAATAGATTATTTTTTAGGTGTGCCATCTTTGTCCGTAAGTTTGATTTAAATAAACGGTCAAATTTAGATGTAATTTTATTCGCCAGAAGAAAAACATTTCCAGCGGAGATTTTGCTATAGTACTTTTTAGTACTTTTTCATCTTCGAATTATATGTTTCAGTACCCAATTCCATTCACATAAAAAACGGCTAAACTATCAAAAGAAAAAAAGCTTAAAGCTGTCTGACGTGAGGAGCAGTTTTTTTTTTAAAGCGACATCTTTGAAGCTTACTTTTTGAGAAGTGAATCCACATAATAAAATTTTCCATTATTCATGCTGATGGTATATGCATCAGGAAACTGTTGAAAATAACGTGGAGTAGGATTGGTTGAGCGTATTCTCATCTGAAAACGTTTAATTTCTTCAAGGGTTCTCAGAACATTCATGAAGAATCTGCGAATGAAATTCAACTTGATCCTTTTAATTCGCGACGCAATTGCGAGGAATTCTTGTTCGAGGATAAATTTTAGAATCGTTGTCATCCAAAAAACAGCTTGAAGCAAAGCCGATTCCTTTTCATAAATGTAGGTTGAAGTCTCATCTTTTCATTTACGCGTCATAAATTTGATATGTTCTCGTCTTGAGCGACTTCACTCAATCAACGGAAGTGTTTGCTGGCGTAAACAATGCCGACAATCCAGTTCTTCGTCATGCAGAAAAAAAAGAGGAAGAAAAAAAAAACGCCGAGAGGTAATCTCTAGCATAACGAATCACCCGGATGGAAATATGACGCTAATTCCTGTTTCTGCACAATAAGGCATAATCTCACAGGAGGCGCGAGATAACGCGTATATAGCCTCGTGTTTCACCAAGGGATTAATGTGTGCGGATTACTTCTTATCGCAAAAGAGGATCAAGTATATTTGCGGAACCCACAGAGATGATCGATTGACAAAAAGGAGCAATATTTTTTCCTGGGGAAATCGAAGCTGAATACATCCAGGTCGGAAAAGTCTGGGGTAATGTGCGTCAGCAGAAATTAATTGCTCTCATCTGAAATTGATACCTTCTTTCGGGAATTATCGAAAGGCAAAGAACTGCTCTGCGGAAAGTCCGAGTTATTGCACTTATTGCTGTACATATCTGTGTTCAAGGGTATATAGTGAGCCAATCCGTTGATTAATGCCTGCACCGGAAAAGCAATCTGGCATATCTCAGAACTCACGTGGAAAAGCTTTTTCTCGGGATGATTTGTCAAACGTCGAATCTTCTTTCATGTTACAAAAAGTATTCAAATATTTAAGGGATCTTCCCAAAGAATTTATCATCATATGCCAACACTCCCAACAGTACCTGAGGAAATAAGTTTCCAGGGGTATGAACTTTGCATGATCAAAATCGATTTATCTATAAACTGTCGTATTTATTAAATCAGTCACTTTGAGTTTGAGGCCACTATCAAAAGGGGGAAAAACATTTAATTACCATCAGTGAACTTCTGCAATCATCGATTAGATTTCTCAGGAATAATGGGAGCAATTGAAAAAGTAGCTGCTCTTGAAGTAGATGGCATAGAATAGAAGGAGGTGGAACTGCTGCCCTTGAGTTGGATGGTGTAGCTGGAGGAGGAGATACTCTGGAGTCTAGACTGACTCAAAGAAGGACCATAGGGTGGTTCTGGATTTGAGAAAAAGGTTCTGCTCAGGTCAAGCAGGTGGAACCCAGCAAATAATTCACTCATTTTTTTATACCCATATATCACCTGCAATACACAGGTAGCAGTCACCAGTTTTGGAATGCAGTTAGTGGGTCAAAAAATTATGGGTGATCACCCTTGAAAGTACCAGTGTTGGAATACAGGTGTTTTCAAGGGCGAATGCGCAGAGCAAGCATAGTGTCTTTTACCTCTGCTTTGTTAAAGAAGATTCAGCCAAATTGAACATGGGTATATAATCTGCATTTGTCATAATGGATGACAAATAAACAGCATACCAATGAGTTATTTGGGCTACCAATGAGCACCACTTCAACTTTTTGTGGCACGCGCCATATATTTAGCAGCGTGCGCCATATATTTAGTGGCATGCACAATTTATCTAATAGTGGTGTGCACCATTTACCTAGGGGCCCATGCTGTATATATACAATATATATGAGTATGTATATACTTACAATAAGGCAAGCCAATGACAAAAGAAATAAAAATTGCAGTACAGTTTCAATTTGTGGAACTGCTGTTAAGCAGAGTGTATGAGAACACCTACGCATTCACCATCAAGTTTAATAACATATTATTTAGCCAATCTGATTCAGTTGGAAAAAGCATAAAATATACAGAAATATAGCAAAAAAAATTGGTTTGCTCATCAAACTTGACAGAACGCATTGTGTTTGGCTTATAGTTCAAACCTGGGTAAACAGTATAACACTTTCAGTGTCTGTTTATTCTGGCTTGTGAAGACACTGCTGCATGTAGTGTGGATCTTAGCTCGTCTTTTAGAAAGGGTTTGGACTTCTCACGATATTGCTCCGAATTTTGAAAGCATAGTACGTGTTCTGGTAGAAATAAACGTGGGAATCCGTTTACAAATTTCAATCAGTGTTTTGAAATTCGGCGGAAATCCAACAGATATACATAGAGTTCGTGCGTGCATTTCGATTTTAAGCAAGGAAACAAGTTCTCTGCAGTTTTTCTATTACTTTATGAAGAAAACGCAGAGATTGACAATTAATGATTATCATTCCTTCGAATAGCTCTGTGCATACAAGCGAACAAAACTATGCAAATCGTGCCTGCCGCGGAATTGCTCGCTGCAACATTCGTCAGCTGCTTGGTGTTGTCAGGTAATTCCGCAAATATAAGTTTAAAAACTTGTATGTGAAATACGTTCCATTTTTTAATGAATGCTCATGAAAATACATTCCCAAGATTTTAGCTTAGATTTCAATAATTTTCGTAACGCCTGAGATATTCTGCATGAGATAAATTTTTAATTATCTTTGAAAATTCTCGAGCGTTTTCATTTTTCACTAGATTTTTCATAAGCATCGAAAACGGTTTTCGACGTAGAAAACCTTGGGAATATATATTTTAAGATGGGATACTGTTCACTTGATTCAATGAAGTGAATTGATTATTTCAAAAGTGTCACTTGATTTACATACTGGAAGGCCTTTTGGTATTTCTCTTCATTTTTTCAGAAACTTCCAGGCTTTTATCAGCAAAAAACGATGAGTGCGATAGTTCAGAAATTTTTTTTAACTTTGTCAGGAGTTTGAGTTAATTGCATTTATTTTTTAATTCTTCAGATGCCCGATATATACGCGTACTTCTTGAAATTCATTGTTGAAATTAATTTCAGAGAAATTTTTGAAGCAAACCAAGCATATATTTATTTGGCTTCTGTTCGATCATTCACCTCATTCAATCACCTATTTTCATTAGTATCATCGTGGAGTCATTGGATAAATCATTTCGATATTCACTCAAACGCATGTAAATTATTCTCGCATTGTTGCTCGAATAATTGGTAAATATCAATTGACTCATTTCAGTCATGGTAGAAACTTTCGTGATCTACACTGAAAGTGTTATACTGTTTACCCACGCTTGAACAATAAGTCAAACACAATGGGTTCTGTCGAGTTTGATGAGCAAACCAAATTTTTTGCTATATTACTGTTCATTGAGATCGTCGAAAACATCTGGTAATAGAGCTTGTGGTTTTGGAGGTGGTTATGATGCAATTTAAAAAAAAAAACACGAGGCTAAACAATACTGTACTTAGGATTGTTAAATTTTACAATACTTCCCACAACATTCCGCGCGCATGTAAAATATATCCTTGGATGAATTCTTCCAAATAATTTTGCGGGTTTTGTCCATTAGAATAAATTACTGCATTTTCTTTTCAGGGGGATGATGCTCATCTGATTTTCGAAGAGCCTTCGATGTCTTATAGTCAACGAATAACAGAAAGTATGCCTCAGGATCACTAAAAATATTCGATACTTTTCAAAAACTTTATTTCAGATGGAACAAGAAAAATATCAAACCAAACTGCATCATTTATGGAAACTCCGGGAACTTCTGAGATTGGAACAGTCATTGATGAATCTGATGTGGCAACCGAAGACGAAGAGCTGTTTTCAAAAAGCAGGCATGAACTCATCGACACGACAAAACGAAGAAGCCGATTCTTCTCATTCAACGATTTCGAACAAGAATCAAGAACGTTCAATGAAACGGACGCCAAAGAATCCACAGCCATTAAAATAACAATTGACGAAAATTTCCGGAATAATGTCATATCTAGTTTGCAAGATATCTCCAAAGAACTGGAGATTCTAGCAGGATTTTATAGGCCTCGTTGGAATCCAGAAAACACGTCGTCAAACAGTACATCGTCAAAAATATTCCAAAGACGTCGCACGAAAAGATCGCCGCAATTCACGACCCGCAAAACTTGTTCTGTGTCTCAGGATAAATTATCGAGCCTGAAAAAAGAAATCGACCACGCTCTAAATTCAGCTCCATCGCGCAAAAACCCTGTTAATTGCCAAACTTCCTCCGGAAATACTGAAAACTGTGAGAAATTGGTACAACTGATTCAATGCGGAATCAACAAGATACTTCAAAGTTTCATTTCTGCGACACTAAGTTCAGTCTCTCTCGAAGAATTCCAATCATTCCGTGCCGAAAGCGATCGACTGATCGCCAAATTGAAACGAGAATTGGACGATACTAGAAAAAGCGTCGATGCTGAAGTCAAGCGGCAAGTGGACATCGTTATCAAGGAATTACAAGCGGTAAAATATCAACTTTACGAAAAAGATCAGGAGTTGCGAATTTCAAAATCTAATTGGGAAACAAATACAGTGTCACTCTGTGGCTCTGAAATTGATACTGGAAATATCAGAAGTGCTATTTCCGTGTACGCGCAACTTGGAAACAATCCCGCACACCTCCCACAAATAGTCGCGAAATCATATTCCCATAAAGGATACGAAGCCTTCGACAACATACTTGAATTTGGCAACGATTTACCATATCACAATCATCGTGTCATCGTCTACGAACAACTGTACGAACAAATGAAAAAGCGAGGGGATAATGGAAGTCCCAAAATACTTATTTTATCGCAAAAAGTAGATGATGTGGCGGGCGGGAGTTACTTGGCTGAATGTCTGAAAAACGAAGTGAACCACTTGATTTCCTCTTGGGGCGCAAAAATCCGCAGTAGAGACTTCTATCAAGCGAAGGAATTCGCGAGAAATTACCACGAAGCGTTCCTCAAAATCATGAGCAGAATGATCAAGGAGGCTTACGCAAACAATATCGGAAACACCGAAAACATCATCAGTTTCATAGCGGACCTTCCGTACCAGAGAAACCTTGTGGTCGGATACCCAAGCCTTCTCACCGCCATCAAAGAGAATTACGGCATGAATGGTCATGAAACCCTCATGGTTGCTTACAGAATCCGAGAAACGTTGAAGAATGTTGCAGACGCGACCACAGAAGAGCAAAACTTACTCTTGCAAGCAAAGAACGAACTTCCCAGCAGCATTAGAGCATTGTTTTGGGATAGCTACATATTCATAAAAAGTCGACAACTGGGCAAATACCTGGGGATCAAACCTTCCGTAGGTCATCCCAGGGCTGGCAGAAGTAGGTCAAGTTTGTCCGCGTGTCCGTCGTCTGAGGCAATTTTCGACAGGACATGGACAGTGAATATTCATGAAAATGGACGATACTTTACCTTTGGAAGTGGAGATTGGGGCAAGATGAGCAGTAATTGGTGGTCACTGAATCCACGGCACAATGGAGCTTATTTCATTTTCACTAACAAGGATAATGGAGGAGTTCTCGACTCCAACAACGAGGAAAGGTTTTGGTTTTTTGCCTGGCATTACAATTCCTGTTCCTCGGTTTATCAGTACATGAACGGGTACACAGGACATGATTACCATCACTGGGAGATTTCATAGGGGGAATTTTTTTATTTTCTTGTAATATTGTATTTGTATATGCTGCACAGAATATTGATCCTGTATTCAGTTGCGAAAGCAGATGCGTTTTGCAGAAAATATTGCTAATGCATTAAATAAATCACAGTATGAGTTCAACTGCATGTACGTTTGACTGAATTTACTCATGCATCTTATGGATTCCCTCTAATGTATCCATTATACTGCCCCAATCATTTTGGTACTTTTGATATTGTTCACCAATGCTTCTGGAACTATCTCAACATCGTTTACCGTTTCTGTTGTGACCCTTACTTTGGGAGATATTGGGAAGTCTTCATCTCCAAGATTAAGGCACATTACCAGGTGAAATCCCTTGTGTTCCTTCAAAACAGTTTGGGCAATCACAATATTGCCACATAAGCTATTGCAGACAAACATAGGTTTGTCACCTATGTATTTTTTATCTTTTCAGAAGCTTTGATAAATATAAGCTTTTGGGAATGCTTAGGTATGATTGTGGCAGTCTGTATATAGGTATAGTGGAAAGACCAGGGCTGAGGCTGATTTTTTTTCCTTCTGAGCCATCCTGATCTTATGGCCTTTTGTTGTTTCAGTGAAAAATTTGATTCTTGACTTATTCAACAAAAGGTACCAGTCAGTGTAGAATATTTTGGCTTTCATTTGCTTGAGTAAATCAGACTCAACTATTCCCTCAAACTCATGTCTACGTATTTCAAATAAAACAAATTCCACCGTAGCCAAATATACAGCATGATTGTACAATTTCACAAACAACATTCCCAGCACAGACATTTCTCTCCCCTCTATTGTGGCAATGATCATTGCAGACAACATAGGGGGATTTTGGTTTTAACACAGTAGGGGATAAAATATAAATTTTGGAGGCATAATCATTAAAAAAATCAACTGGAAAATGGGTGATGTCCATTTGCATGATGATAACTGGCAACCTTGTCAGGGAAAGAGTGGAGGTTCTGGTTAGTACTTGTTTCCCATATACTGTTTGCTGTCATCAATGTAGCCTTTGCGCAAGAGTTATTCTTCTTCATCTTCACCACATACTCTTCATCATAATCATTTGTTGGAAGCTGCTTTGAGATTCTCTGAAATGGAATGACAAGTTGAGGGACTTGTAATTACGATGCATTTTTGTTTGAGAGCACTCAACCATTGCTGGACCTTTGCTTCTGAAAAAATTCAGTCTGCAAGAAAGGCTCCCCATTTCGAACCAGGTGGAGCAAGAATCCTTGCTTCCTCCGCAGAGCAAGGATCCCTGTTTTGCATTTTTTGTGTACCTTGATTGGGATTTCTCAAGCCTGAAAGCTATTTGTCTTGGCTATGAATTTATAAAACAAAATTTGGTGCTGGTTTATTACTAAAAAATTGCATTTGAGAATTGTTTGTAGAGTGGAAAAGAATTGGTCATCCTGCTGCAAGCATCTGTTTGCTATTTCCTGGGCAGCTGTAGGGTTTTTGTGTTTTAGCCCAGAAATTGAGAAGTATTTTTCCCAAGGTTTGTGCTTCTTGAGACCAGATGGCCCCAAATATTGTTTCAAGGGCACTGATTTGTTTTGACTTCCAAGAAAGTCTGACAAGTGCGCAAAATTGGGCAGAACATCTCATTTTGTTGTATTCTGAAACACATCCATTTATTTTTTGAAGGAAAGATAGCAATCTCCAAGGTCCCCAACCCCAGGAAGGGGGCAGAAGCCACACCCCCAAAGAGGTTGTTATCTGATCCCCCTTGCACATGCGCAATCCCCCTTCTCTGCTGCCTTGCATTTGTATCTGAGACTGGTAGGAAAGATCATTCTGCTCTCTGCCTCAATGAGGGGTTTGACTTGGACTTTATTGCAAGTGTGATTTTTTGTACTTATATATATTTTTGTGGAATTGTTGGAATCTTTATTTTTGCTATCTGTTGTATTGAATTTTGCTACGCGTTTAGAGATCTCCTTTGAGTTATATTTCATGTTGAGATCCTACTGTGGTTTTCTGTTCATGTTTGATGTGTTCCTGTGTTAAATATTTGTTGTTTTGTGTAATTACAGGCAGGGACACAAATCTCGTTTTACTATTATTTACTAATTTGTGCTCAGGGAAAGAATTCTGGTTGATGGGTTCATTTGGATTCTGCGGTACTTTGGCAAGGGTTGGAAAGGTATAGATTCTGTGACCAGTTTAACACGCGCCAACATATTGTTTAGATCAATTGCTTCCTAGCAACTTCTTCTCTGTAACACGTATCGAATTCTTGCAAACCAGAAATATACAATTGCAATAAGAATTATGGTTAGTAATATTATTAGCACAATGAGATAAATATAACTGTTATCCTGAAAATGTAGTTGTAATTTGCAAATGTCCTCAATAATAGATTCAATACCAGGGACATTAGCCGGGATCTCATTGATTGCATTTATCTCAATGTTTTCTAGCCTAAGGGTCATTTCACAAAATGGTCCATTAATTACAGTGTAACAACAATTAGGTCTAAATTGTATAATTCCAGAATAAGGTAGTTTGTAAGTATTTTCAGATGCTTGGGCATTGACTTCAGAACAATATTGTGTAATTTGCCCTTTGTCAGAATCAACAAATGAAAACTTGTCTGCATCCAACTGTATTATCATATTTTCCAGAACTCTTGCTTCAATTAAATGACATTTACTTTTGATTGTTGATTCTAGGTCTCCATTCTGAATCAATTCAACAAAATCATTTGCTTTGTAAATGGGAGGTCTGTGAAATTTAAAAAGTTTACACAATGCATGACCAAAATTGCGGCAAACATAAGGGTAATTCACTAGCTTGTAAAGCAAATATTTTAGCATCTTGGGTAAGCAAGTAAGGTTCTGACAAGTTTACCTTATGCCACTTAGGCACTCCCATATACGTATCTTCCGCAATTGGCACACTATGTACCTTAAATAAATCCAAAATTTCTGGTTGCCTTATCACTGGTAATATTGTTGTTATCCTGTAATGACAGGTCTCATTTGTTCAACCCCCATCCATTGCTCCAATTGTCAATGGGTGAGATTGGATCAATTTTAATAACTCTTGCATGGGCAGCACATATATTGGGGGCTTATTCTCTGCCTCCAACACTTTGCCTAATGCAGTATCTACATACTCATCATAATACAAGAAATTTGGGAAATGGAAATTATGTATCCAATCAATATCCTGTAATAAGGACAATATGACTTCACTTGTTTGATCTAATTCCAAACCCAAACTCAACGTTATAAACCATGAATTGATCTTATTAGTTTCAGCCTGTTCTACTCTACTTGCCAAACACAAACTATTTTTGAAAACCTTGTTTGTTTGAACCTGAAATTTTAAGGAAGTCAATAACTGAACTCTTTTTCTTGTGTGACAGTACCTTGTATCTCTTCCTTTCTTTGTTGTAAAATAAGAAGTAAACCAGTATACGTTGCATATTTTGGAAAATTTCTAGGTTTGGTTTTGATTTTGTACTTTAGGTTTTTGATTCTATTGTCCAGGTCTGTAGTTTTAGTTTTCAACAAGCTAAACAAGGCACTGTCAATAGTTTCATTGGCAATAACATTGTTTTTGACATGATTCAATATTTTGGTTGTAATGATACCAGATTGTTTGACCAATTCTCCTACATTGATCAAAGATACTAATGTCCAGTAATTGTTAGGAACACAAATTGGATACATCTCTTCCAATACAACACCAACGCTACCTGGAAAGTTGAGTATGGGGGATGTCTTATCAAATTGATTTAAATTTGATAACGTACCTTTGTAGTTGGTGGGGATTTCCTTGATTGTGAGGGAAAATCGTGAGACACATCCTGTAATAATATACATATATATATTTCCATAGTTTTTCTATATACATTTCCATTATTCAACACTTTTTCAAAAAGGTGTTTACCCTTCATGCAGAGGTAGACTGCATACTGGTGGTTGCACAGTTCCCTTTTTTCATTCCTGTGATGGGATTTATTTTTCCGCTCGGGCGTTGCTTTTCTAGCAATGGCCTCAGCTATTTGTGCCTGTTGCCTTGTCAGAGGTCATTGCACTGGGCTTTTTGTTTCTTTCTTTGGCCGCTTCCTTGTTGGCAACACATTATCAGAATCCAAATGCCATAGCAAAGGATGATCCATTGGGTCTAACTCTAGTTTCTTTCTTTTCTTTTTGTCCTTCTTTTCTTCTATTTTGCTAACCTCATCTTCTTCCTCTGCTGCTTCACCTTCCTCTTTGTCTCTGGATTGTGTGATTGGAGATTTTTTGTTCCTTTTCTTGCTGTCCCTCTTTTCCTTGAACTTCCTCCATTTTCTTTGTTTCTTATTTGTCTTGGAGTTAATGCAACTGCTCCTTCAGTCTCCCTTTCTGATGTTCTTTCTGGTGTTCTTTCTGGCATTCTTTTGTGTCTCTCTTCTCTCATGGTCAGTTTTTTCATTAACTCTGGAGTGCTCAAAGCAGGTGGTGGACCTTGTTGAAGGACAGTTTTGGACAAGCTTGGGAGGGTGTCCATTATGGTATCAAAAAATCTTCCTATTTTGTCAGTAACTTCTCTGAATATTTCTTTGCTTTTTTGAAATATTCCAGACTTCTTTTCTGGAGACGCTGGTATTACTGTAGCGTCTAGATCAGGTACTGATACAAAGGAGTCTTCTTGTTCAGACTGAGAAGTGGAGGAATCTTGTCTTTCTCTGGATTCCTTCTGTTTCTTAAGGATAGATTTTACCGCCTGTTTATCTGCTGGATGTGGATTTTTGACCCTAATGTTTTTCTGCGGTGTTCTCCTCCAGTAGTTATTGTTGGTATGACAGTTTCTTCTTCTTTGTCAGTCTCCCACTGTTTTTCTTTTGACCTTTCAGGGCCTTCCCATTTCCATCTTGGGGCTTCATCCCTTTTGTTATCATACACGACTCCCAGTATATCTTTCTCTTCAGAAGGTGTAGGTGAGGGTACTGGTGAAGACCGTTGTATTTTATACAGTCAAACATAACTGATGTGAATTACGTCAGTCCAATCTGGGTTTTCATCATCTTGCTGTACCCTGATTACTACTGGGTTGATTTTTTCAATGACGGTGTAAGGTCCCTTGTATTTAGGGGACCCTTTTCTGCCTACAAACGTGGCAGCATCATGGCGTCTTATCCATACCTTGTCACCTAACTTGTAATTGGCAACCTTCTAATGGGTATTCATTTGGTCTAGATATGACCCTTGAATTTTTCTTATGGCCTTTTGAGCACTTTTGCGTATGACCTCAAATTCTTCTTTTTGGCTCTCATTCTTGATTTCATCAAGTTGTGCCTTGTTCATATACATTGGAACCCAATAATTCTGGGGTTTCATTCCCCTAACTACCTTGAAAGGCAAAGCTTACAAAGCTTTGTGGTTTGACTAGTTATGCACCCATGCGGCAAATTTTAATAATTTGTCCCATGTTTGCCTGTTATCAGGGTCCAACTACACGGCTAAAAACTTGTGCAACTTGCAATGAGCTCTTTCATTTTGCCCATTCCCTTGGGGTTGATACGCAGTGGTGGTTGTAGCCTGTGCCCCAATAAATCTAGCCATGTCCTGGAATATGCTGCTCAAGAAATTGGTTCCCCTGTCCATTAGGATTTTCCTTGTGGGACCAAATGGGCAAACCCAGTTGCTCAGAAATAATCTGGCTGTTGTTATTGCTGATGCTTCTCTCATAGGAGAGAAACCTATCTATCCAGACAATCTGTCCTGGATAACCAGGATATACCTATTTCCTTTTGAGCTACTTGGGACCGGTCCAACTACGTCCATGCTTACCTCTTCCAAACATGGTTTTGGCACACCTGTGGTCATGTAAGGCATTTGGTGGGCATAGCGCTTGTTAGCTTGACATATTTTGCAGGATCTGATGTAATCACCTAAGTCCTTTTCCAAATTTGTCCAGGCAAACTCTTGCCTCAGTGCATACATTGTTTGGTGCATCCCGCTGT
This sequence comes from Notodromas monacha, assembly GCA_905338405.1. Lineage (NCBI taxonomy): Eukaryota > Metazoa > Arthropoda > Ostracoda > Podocopida > Cyprididae > Notodromas > Notodromas monacha. The sequence continues at coordinate 33,810 of CAJPEX010001407.1, read as the reverse complement.
ATCCCATTCCCAGGAATTTGTGAAACAAAGTGATGATTCACAGGGGCAGTGAGGGCGAGGCCCATATACGTGGGCCTTCTTTCTCCTTTTTTATTATCAGTCCCTCCTGCCTACTGTATTGTTCTCCTGCAGGGGCATTGCCCACTTTCTCTGCCTCTCTTGCAATGAGATCCCTTGATATGTACTGCAACAAGTCCATTCTTTCAAATGCGGGTGATAAATATGGGCATAACCTTTTTGCTTTCTCTGGTGGGAACCTACTTAAAGCATCCACTTGTGGAATGCTTCACCCTCTTTTGTATTCTAAGGTATTGTTGTCTTAACTAGCTTAATTTTTAGTGCAGAATTGTTGATCAGGCAATTCTTGCAAATTAAACCGCGTTGACAGTTGGTCTCAAAGATTTGATTGTTTTTCGCATACTTTTGAAGGATCAAAATAGACTTTGATAATCTTTACAAGTGCGTTCTTTTATTTCTGTTTCACACAGTGTAGAACATGTGAGCATGCGGGGTCAAGGTTCTTGCAGCAAGAGTTCAGGGAGAGTAAACTTAACACAACATTGCGGACACTAGTATATATAGACAATTGCGTTTGAGGACATTGCCAAGCCTAGCAACCAATTTGGATTGGTGTTGACATACTTGGTTGCATGGCAACCAAGGTAAAAGGTGTACAATGAAGAATGCATAATTTAAAAGGAAGAAAAACGTTTGGTTGCGCACGTGATTGACAATGAGGAATGAGAACTAGAGTTGAATAAGGGAATGACACAAAGTGCATTGAATTGTAGTTGTGACATTCATTAGACTACAAATCTCCCCTGATAAACAAGAAATAGCTCCTGCGTACTCCCAACAAGTCAGAGAAAAGTGCTTTTGAAACAATTTTTTTGCTCCCACACTTTCTTGTCACGTCAAAGCAATTATGCCTATAGTGATGCTCAACAGGAATTAGTTCATCTGGGAGAAGGCAGGAAGCAATAATAACAACTGCAGCCTTCTCCCCCATGTTTGATCAAGTCTACTCAGGAGGTCTTATGGGTTGGTTTGATTGACTGCTGGTTTCACTCAGTTCAGTCCAACCCCTTGTTCAGGTATGTGCTCTTTTTCCCTTGAAATCATCAATTTCTCAGTTCTCACTTTGTTCAGTGCGGTTTCCGTAATTTCAACGCTTCCTTAATTGTCATCTTTTAAGCAGTTCTAGGTTGTTAATACCTTTTTCATGAGATTCTCTTGACATTATTTGCCATTTGGCAAAACAAAAAGATCACAAAACTTGTAGATCTGCACAACGGAATGATTGGAATTGCGGATGTTTCAATATAAAAAACAGAAATGTAAACCATTGAATCTTTCCAGATACGCGTGGTGGTCATCCTTGACAAGTTTTGGTGAATTTCAATGGTTAATTTTTGCCAAAATAGCAAAAAGGTGATTTTCTCATAGGCTTAACATAAGAGTGGGATCAGATAAGGATCAGATTTCAATTTTTTTTCTTTCATATTTTCAAATTCAGCGTGTCTCTGCGGTTGGTTGTTCTGGTTGCCTTGGTTCTGGTTCATCAGGAGCTGAGTCATGCAAGATGCGTTGTCCAAGATGGCCGCCTCAAATGTATGGACAAGTGTTCTTTGGACATTGCACAAGCTGCGGCGTTTGATGGATTGTTGGTTGTCATGATGGGCTGTTTCCTGGACCTTAATTGTCTGGAATACTTCAATATAAAAGTTAGTACTCTGATACTTGGTTTTAAATCTGTTTTGATAAATTTTGTTGTTATCTCAGAGAGTCCAGCTTTTACGGCCAATCCTCTGCAAAGGCGTGATCCTGCCTGGTGTCCCGGATCTGGAGAATTTCTGTTGCGGAGAGGGGAAGGTTGCATCACCGCCAATTAGCAAGGTGGTGAACATTCCTTCTTCAGAGGTGCAACCATTGACGATGGCATCTGCTTTGCCATTGGTTGCGCCGTTGGCTACGCAATCCATTACGGATTTGACTTTGGAATCCAGCGTTTCACTCACAGTTCTGGGTAACCTTTTTTCTCTATTCGGGCTGGCTTAGGTTTTTTCAAATTTTAATTAATTTTCAGCTACTAAGAAACCTTTGATCCTGTTGGCGGTCCTAACCAATTTTTCTGATCTTCTGGAGACACATTTGTTTTTGGGTGACAACACTGATCTGACGTTGACGGTATTGGAGGGAAAAGCCAAGCTGATTGCGGAATTTTTCTCCAGGGGGGTCATTGCCCTAATAAGCAGTCGTTGTTTTACGGTTCTGAGCCTAATTGCTGGTTGGGTTTGGTACTGTTTGCGTAAAAAGGTGAATTTCCTGTTTGTTGAATCTCTTCCTTATGCACTATCCTTCATTGCATGTTCCTGTATCCCTTTTAACCAGCCTGCTACTACTAATGTGGAATCAGGGAAAAAACCTGAAGAAATTAAAATGAGGGATCTTTCTTCAAAAAGTAAAACTTTTGATGAAACTCAAGCAGCTAGTCAAGCAGACATATAGAGGATTTGCTACTATTTGTTCTTGTATCCCAAAATTAACCACTTTCAGTCCAAGTAAGTGAGAAAATAGGAGGATTAAAATTAGGTTGCATGATGCTCATCACATGGCTTGCTTGGTGTTTCTTGTTTTTTGGTGTGTTCTGAGGCTTGGTTCCAGCCCCTATTGAGGGTTCTGGAGGAGTTTTGTCAGATGGCGACTCAGCCGCCCATGCCAATGCCGGAGCCGTAAAATCCATCCCCTTCACCACTGCCATTGTTGGATCATCCAGTTGTTGTTTCTGTGGAAACTTGCAAGGAAGGGGAATTTGTTGTGAACAGGGATGATTATGTTTCAGTTGCGGAAGAATGAGGCTCTTTTGTATTCTAGGTATCTGCCAATAGAAAAAAGAGCTTTTTACAGAGATTTCAACTTGTCTTCTTCAATTAGTACTGAGAGATAAAACACCAGTAGCAGGGTTCATTCAAATTCTTGGATAAGTTTTTGGGGCTGGTTGCACTGGCACAGAGTTACCAACCAATTCCACCGTAGTTCAAATGTTGTTCATATCTATTGCTTCCAATCTCTGTCTTCTTTGCAGCACATACCTAATCTTTGCAAAACAGAAGTAAGCAATTGCCATTAATATAATGGTTAGCAATATACAGTCAACCCCCGGTTAACGAACTTAATTTGTTCCACAAACTAGTTCAGTAACCGGGGGGTTTGTTAATCAAAATGAGATCCGCCATAGACTTACATGTTAAAAATTTTAATTCCTTCCAAATTTTCAAAAATACTTCCCAATTACTAATCTTTGAAAATTTGTCATAAATTGAATTCTGAACCGATTTTCAAATACTTTTCAGCATTGCATGTGCAAGGATGACTTCTAAATTTCCCTATTTTTAAGTATGACAAAATCTGAAAATGTGACAGAATTTTAATCAAAAATGTAAAAACATTTTTGAAAATCGTAAAGAAATCATCAAAAAATGTTTTTACTTTTTGAATTTTAGCTGTTTTAATTTGCAACAGTTTTCCATGAAAAAAGAGTAAACTTGTAAAACATCAGTGTGCATGATAACCTGTAAATATTTTTTAACTTTCATCAAAAGCCAATAAATTAGAATGAGCTAAACTAAAAAGTTTGAATTCTTGTTTCTATTTTTCTTCCAAATGTTTCATATGTTAAACTTTGCCAAAAAAGTAATTATGCACCAAAATACAAATTTTAAACTGCATTAGAAGCACCATGAAGTTCCCTACATTTACCAATTTTAAACCTCAAAAATAATTTAAATTGACAATAAGGTGAAAAGGAGAATGTATAAACCTTTTATAAATTCATTCTTACAAAATTATTTTTTCTTTCAAATCACAAAATTTATGCAAAATTTCCTTCTTCACCAAACTTCAAATTTTCAAAGATATTAGTGGAAAAGATATTTTTCTGAATTTTCATGTTTTTTGTTGAAAAATCTAGCAAATTAAAAAATGTATGAGAAACAAACTAGAACTTCAATTTTTTTCTCTAATAACTGCGCCTCATTGTTTAATTTATTGACAAAGCATAAAATGCAGGTGTTCTACAAATACAGAAAGTCAAAGTTTTTTTTAATCTTCCAAGTTTCTTCCAGAAAAAAGGAACATTTCATAAAACACAAAAATTCCCACTTCTGAAAAAAGGGGAAACAAACCCCATTAAAAAATGGGGAGAATTTCTCCTGTTTCCCAAAAAAAGAACAGAGGAGGAAATTAAAAAACACCTTTTTCGTAAAAAAAAGGGGGGGGAATTTCTTCTCTGGGTTGAAAATTAAAAAATAACACTGACATTCTGAAACTGCACAACCCCTGAACTTTATGCACCCTCAATATATTAAACAATGTAGCAGTTCTTAGTCATTCAATTACAAAATTTAAAAATTCCAGTTTTTTACTGTAAATTCTTTAATTTTGTTCATTTTTCAACACAAAACTTGAAAATTAAAAAAAAATTCTGCAACTCTAATACCTTTGAAAACTCAAAGTTTGGTGGTGGAGGAAATTTCCCATTTTAAAATATTTGATGAGGTTTTATGTGCAGAGAAATTTGAAAATGTTTCATGCTCAAAGAATTATAGCTCATAGAATTAAGCAAGAAAGTAGAATTTGTTAGATTTTGCAATTGAGAGACTAATCAGTTTTCTTCATTGTTTCATGTATTGACAGTGCATGAAGTGCTCAGTCATCATCAGAAGAAGCACAGTTAAAAGAGCACATTGTTAAAAGAACCAAAATTATTAGAGAAAAAAAATTAAAGTTCTAGTTTGTTTCTTATACATTTTTCAATTTGCTAGATTTTTCAACAAAAAATATGAAAATTCAGAAAAATATCTTTGCCTCAAACCCCTTTGAAAATGTGAAGTTTGGTGAAGAAGGAAATTTTGTATAACTTATCAGATTTGAAAGAAAATATTTTTAAAGAATGGATTTAGAAAAGGTTTTATACATTTGCCTTTTCAACTATGTCAATTTGAATTTTTTTTAAGGTTTGAAAAATGGAAAATGTAGAGAACTTCATGATGCTTTTTATGCAGTTAAAATTTGTATTTCCTTACATGATTAATTTTTTAGCAAATTTTAAAATATGAAAATTGGGAAGAAAAATGTAAACAAGAATTCAAACTTTTTAGTTTAGCTCATTCTAATTTATTTGCTTTTGATGAAAGTTGAAAATTATTTACAGGTTGTCATGCACACTGATGTTTTACAAGTTTACTAATTTTTTCATTGAAAAATGTTGCAAATTAAAACAGCTAAAATTCAAAAAGTAAAAACATTTTTTGATGATTTTTGTACAACTTTCAAAAATGCTTTTACATTTTTGATTGTAATTCTGTCAAATTTTTATATTTTGGCATTTAAAAAATTTGAAATGTAGAAAACATCTTTGAGCATGCAACGCTGCAAAAAATGTGAAAATTAATTGACAATTGATTTTTTAAGAATTTTTTAAAGTCAGAAAAACGGACTGCGGTTTGTTAACCGAATGACGGTCCGTTAACCGGACCACTCCATGAAAAATGGGCCAGATTTTTGGCGGTTTGTTAACCGAAAATCCGTTAACCGGAAGGTTCATTAACCGGGGGTTGACTGTAATGAGAACAATGAGGTAAATATAACCTTGATCCCTGAATTGTATCTGCAGATCACTAATATCTTCTGTGATTGATTTTAATCCAGGTATACTGGCTGGGATTTCATTCACAGCATTTATTTCAATGTTCTCCAAAATGGGAGTTAATTCTCTAAATGGTCCATTAATTACAGTATAACTATGGCAATTTGGTTTGAACTGGATAATTCCAGAATAAGGCATCTTGTAGGTACTTTTGGTGGCTTGTGAATTATTTCCAGAACAATACTGTGTTATCCTTCCCTTGTCTGAATCCACAAAAGCAAATTTGTCAGGGTCTAATTGTATGGCCAGATTCTGAGGTCTGCTAATTTCTACTAATGGACATTTGGCTTTAATTGTGGATTCCAAATCACCATTTTGTATGGCTTTCACACAATCATCTGCCTCATATATACTGGAGGTCTGTGAAATTTACATATTCTGCAAATATAGTGTCCAAACTGAGGTAGACACAAAGGATGTTCATTATAGCTTGTAGCAAGTATAAACTTGCGCCTTGAGAGAGTAAATAAGGTTCCATTAAATTAACCTTGTGCCATTTTGGTGTTCCCATGTAGGTATCTTCTGCTATGGGAATACTATGTACCTTGGCCAAATCAAACATATCCGAGTACCTTATTATTGGAACAATTGTTGTTATACGATAATCACATGTCTCATTTTCTCTGCTTCCATCCATAGCTCCAATTGTTAGTGGATGTGATTTCAACACTGTCAAGAATTCTTGGATCGGAGTTATATACACTGGGGGCTTATTTTCAGCCTCTACTATCTTTTTTAAAGCAAGGTCTACATAATCTTCATAATACAGATGTTGGGCCCATTAAGCGACAAAGATTTAGAGAGGAAAGGAATTGGACACAGCAGTCAGCCTTTAACGGCCGGAACCTCTTCAGAAGAGTCCCTTGTAAAGCAGCACACTTAAATGCAGACACAGGACAACAGAAGGACAATAAGTACGCTGAGGTACACAACAGATAATCACGATAGGACAAATGACTCTGAACAACCGCCATAAGGCAAACCCAAACTCTGAATGCTAGATTCCCAAAGTCTTCGGGACTTTGTCTCGGCTTCCGCTGCCGGAGATCTCTATCAGTTGTTACTGACCCGGTTTAACGGAATGCGGCAAACCGGGTGCCTATCCGCTTCCAGGTCTCTGTGCTGCTGTTGCTGTGCGGCGTGCCCTAGCAAGGATGCTGCGCTCGGGTCACGCCGCATGGACGCGACCCCACAAAATCCCCCCCCTTTGGTTGACGACAGCTGAGAGGCTGGAGACAGCCAAAGGACCCTGAAACGGGGTCACGTAGATGTCACCGGTCGCCAGGGGCTGGGAGGTGTGGGTGAGGTGGCACCAGGGGATGCAGAGCGTCCTCGACCTGTCCTGATCCAAAGATGGTGGCGCCCAGGCGCACCAGGGGGTCCTGAAGAACTAAGAAGAGAGCTGCATCACTCAAGTCAGGGATCCCGCCAGGGGCAGGAGTCCCAAATTTGTCTCAAAAGTGCTGTAAAAAAGTTTTGTAGTCAAGTGTCTGTAAGAAATTGAGTCTTCTAGGTGTGGGCTGGCCTCTCTTTTTGTACTCTGGCAAATTAGCTAAGGATAAGCCCTGTGGTCCCTTTTAAGTACCATAGCCCCTGTCCTTAGTAATCTAGAGTGGTTGAACAATCGGGTCAGACTCCTCTGTAAAGAAGCATAAGAATTTTCTTCTTATGGTAGGATGCCCTGAATGGAAGGGATCCCACAATTGTTGCCGGATCTAGCCCTAGATTCAGAAGTTATTAAGAATTACCATTGATGCTGGCACCTACCACAAGGCTCCGCGTTTATGGGTTTTCAAAAATGTAGATTTGTGGATTGGAAATGAAATTAATTGGTTAAAGTATAGAAAATGGGATATTTTGTACTTCATTGTCATATTTACAAATGCTAGTTGTCTCTTTGATATGGTTGAAATTGGTTACTGAGAAGACTGCTTTATTTTGGAATTTTGTATATAATTTGATGGAAATTATTGAATTTAATGGACGCCATCTGTGCAACACCACAAATTTCTTGGTTTGAATATTCTGCTAATTCTGGAGGCGCCAGTCTGCGCAGTATTGAAATTGGCGTGTCTAATTGCGCGTCCTTGTGTGGTGTGGGAATGGAATGTTGGGAAGCATCCAAGGCTTCTTATGTAAGGGATTCCTATTCATGTATTTCCGTTGCTGGTATTCGCGAAGGACGTAGAAATGCGGCGCTTTTGTTTTGTACCAAATTCAGAGATGGGATGGGAAGGGTGTATTCATTACTGTTCGAAACTTGGTGGAGTACAGATCTCCAGAGATATTTGGTTTGCGGTAGGACTTAGAAATTATCCTGCCCAAAATGCGTTTGAAGGTCTGCTCGGCTGAAGTGTTGTGAACTTATTTTGGATTGTTTGTCATACATGTCAAAGTGTATTTGATGTTTTTTGTGGCTCTGTATTGACTATGATATTTATGTATTTGCAGACAGAGCCGAGAATTGATTGTTATAGTTTTCTGTTGTTATGAGACAATTAAGCATTTGTGATTAAATTCAGAAGTTCATATTACTGCTGGCCTCTGTTTTTCAATTACTTCGTCATAAAACAACGCTCAGAGATCGTCATTGGTTAGTCGTCGTGGCAGATAGGCGTCGTCTGAGGACTTTGTCGAAGCGCCAACCTGTTATCTTCGACCTGACTTCTTCTGAGGGGAACTTTGTTGCATGTCCGTCTGTGTTCTTTAAATCTTCACGCCCCTTGATACTGGGGTTGACTCGCCGAACTCCGGGATATTAGAGGGCCGCACCAAAGCGGATTCACCCCTCCATCAGTGTTCTAAAAGAGATCTGCAGCACTAACACAGTAAAACATCCAAACAGCAAACTCTTTCAAGTGTCAGAAAAGTGAGTTTGTTGAAAGAAGGCAGAGGACCTGTGTCAGGGTCTTGGTGCTAGGAAAGATTGCTTTGGTTTGTGCAGTGTACTGCGTGGCACTGCATCCAGTTGATCAGGTCCTGCCACGCATGCATTTTCTCGTTGGGGGGCCCCCTGAAAGTAGAAATAAAAGAGACGGGCTGTCGGTCTTACTGTCGATTGCTGACAGGGCAGCCTTTGGGGTGTCCGTCGCAATTTCTACAAATGCGCGGACAGCCGTCTCGGCTGAGGCTGGCACCCGGACATGCATGCGCATCCTCGAAGGCTCCACGAGCCCAAGGGATCCAGTTTTCAATGGTGCTGCTGTCGGAGGGAGGACTTATAGTTCCATCAGGAAAGGCCAGCCCTGCGGAGCTGAAAATTGTAGCAATTGTTGCACCGGCGCTAGGCAACACAGTGTTCTTCTTTGACAGCCAGAGACGGAGGTTTGAGCCGTGGTCCTTTCTTGTTGTTTCAGATCTCCCAAGCGACTTGCATACCAAAAAACCAAACAAAAGTGCTAACAGATTGCAAAAGCAAATGTAAGAGAACCGCTACATAGAACAGAAACCAAGTGATTGCGTCAGGTTGTGCGGATTACAACAGTGCTTGTTGGACGCCGGTGCCACAAAAGAAGGAAAAGAAAAGGATTGTGGACTTTGTTGGTGAGACGTCATGGACAGGGGCCAAAAAACGTGGGCATAGCAGGGATCCCTGTTGACACCGAAGCATCAAGCGTCAGAGGAGGATGTCTTTGAGCTCAGCATTTCTGGTAAGTGGCTAGGCCTGTGTGTCCATGATTGCATAATTGAATCTTTTGTGTCTGGTCTGTCGCAGAGGAGGCAGACAAGACTCCACTGGAGTTGGTGATTGTGGAGGCCGCTGAGGCGGAAGCTGCGCCGTCTGGGGCGGCTGTTGAGGCGGCCATCAAGGCGGTGGAGGATGTGCAAGAGGCTGGGGCATCCGCTGCGCCGTGTGCCCGGCTGCCAGAGGTTGTAGAGGCAAACGCTGCCGTGCTGGCAGGGCTGACAAAAGATAGCTGGCAGCACCTGGTGTCTTTAATGCCAATGGCGGCATCTGTTGAGGCAGCAACTGCGCACCATTGGCATCTCAAGGAACAGCTTTGACGGGAGACCGCAGCCTCTGAGGCGGCGCATGAGCAACTTAGCTCTGTGCAGTCGTCAGTCCAGGGGATGACAATGGCGGTTCAGGTGGCCAAGTCGTTTTGTCGGCGCCTGTGCTTGGTCAAGGCCAAGAACACTGCCAGAGAGCAGGATTTGACGCGGCGGGTCGCCGCTCAGTTCCCCGTGGTCACTTGCGTTGCCTTGAGAAGCCTTGGGCAGGCGTTCCCTGCTGGCGGGCAGATCTTCCTGCAAGAGGAAGATATCGTGGTTCAACAAGAAGGTGAGTGTTCTGCATACATGAGCAGCAGTGCCCTGCGACTGATGCAGTGGCTCTTGGAAACAGTCACGCTTTGGATGGCGTGGATGGCTACGACGCCCAGCATCAAATTCGTGTGGGGGTTGACCATGGATGTCGTGCAGGCGTGGTATGCCAGGACACAATTGGACGACGCACCCCGGACTGCTGCTATCGAGGCAGCTGTGGCTGCAGCTGTTGCAACAATGAGTCCTGTGGAGATGCCGGCGGTGCCCTCTCGCCGCCAATTGATGCCCCGGAGGGAGCTGTCGGCCATGAGGGAAGAAGAGGCAGTACGGCCGCCACGAGTGCCATTGCCAGAGATGGCTGGGTGCGGGGATGACCTCAACGTCGAAATGTTGGACGCCCCACCAAGTAAGTGATGCCGGGAAAGGTTGGCAAGAGCTGCAATGAACCTTGTTTTGGTCTGTGCAGTTGCAGATGTTCCCGAGGGGGAGCTGTTTGAAGTGCTGACTGAGACGTGGCGCTTCAAGCCGGAGGATCCCATGACATACGTGGGAAATGTGCGGCAATGCCGGGGCGCGACCTGGGATTGCTCCCGCTTCATTTGGAGTTTTTAGCTCTTGACGCCTGGATGTACCGTTGCCGACTACAGGTTTCAGTGCATGCAATACTTGAGGATTCCCCCTGTGCCACAGGGTTTCAGCAATGGCCGCAGGTGCATGCTGGTTATCGGTTATTAGTTGCTGTCCATGGCACGGATCACCCGTGAGACCTGCTGTTTCTTTGGACAGGTGAGTTCCTTGTCAAACACGCCTCAGCCAGTCTTTGACTACTCATATCTGACAGAAGACCTGTCATTTGAGGTGTTCCAAGTGAGTACCTGGGTTGGTGGGGGTCGTCACGGGGCTGTACTAAACAGCTTTTGATGTTTTTGTTTCTGTAGTGGAGCTTGAGTGGCCTGGCTGCTTTGTTTGGCCGGAACGCCATTGCGCCTGCTGATTTGCGTCAGCGGGTTTGGGCGGATCTGAGCCTGCCGGTTGACATGGAGTTTGTTGCCGTGCTTGTATGCATCGGATTGAACAATGTCAAGTTCTTGGTGTCTCGAACAGGGCACTGCCTGTTCTCGTCATTTGCCACATTCTTCACACAGCTCCGGATCTACCACACGGACATAAACTTAACACAACATTGTGGACACTCATATATATAGACAATCACGTTTGAGGTCATTGCCAAGCCTAGCAACCAATTTGGATTGGTGTCGACATACTTGGTTGCATGGCAACCAAGGTAAAGGGCGTACAATGAAGAGTGCATAATTTAAAAGGAAGAAAAAGGTGCGGTTGCGCACGTGATTGACGATGAGGAATGAGAACTAAAGTTGAATAAGGGAACAACACAAAGTGCATAGAATTGTAGTTGTGACATTTATTAGACTATTAATATTTGTTGAGAGCCATAAACCTTCCAATGGATCTCCTGCTGTTGCTGTTTTTCTGTTGGGCCAAATATGGGATTGCAATGTGGTCCATACAGATCTTAAACTTATGTCCCCACAGGTCAGACCTGAATTGGGACACTCCATAATAGAGTGCAAGGAGTTCTCTATTGATATTGGAATATCTAGATTCAGCTCCATTTAGAGTGCAAGAAGCACATCCTATAAGGACTTCCTTTTTGTCCTTTTTCTACGTCAAAATTTTGCCGATTGCGTGTCCTGACACATCAGTTGTTAATATGAAATATTCATCAAAGTCAGGGAAAGACAGGATTGGGGCGTCTAGTAGACATTTTGTCAGACATTTCTTTGCCTCTTCTTGTTCTTTTCCCCAATTAAATGCTGCGTCTTTCTTCAGTAGGCTGTATAATGGTCTTGCTTTTGTTGCAAAGTCCTTGATATACGATTTAAAATAGCCTACTAGTCAAAGGAAGGCTTGTATGCCTTTGATATTCTTTGGCATAGGGAAGTTTTGGACGGCATCTGTTTTTACCAGATTTACTTTAATTCCCTTTTGGCTAAATCAAAATCCAAGGTAATCATTCTGTGTTTTAAACAGTTGAGATTTTGAGAACTTTATTTTTAAGCTGGATTTATTTAACCTTCAAAGGATATCTTCTAAATTTGCCAAGTGTTGTTTGGCTGTCTTGGAGTAGATCACTATGTTGTCCGTGTAAATGTACGCCTATGAACCTAAACACCCATCCAACACAAGATGCATCTATTGTTGAAATATGCTAGGGCTATTTTTCAAGCCCATGGGTAACCTTACGAATTTTTAGTGGCCCATGGGCGTAGAAAAAGCGGTTTTCCACCTCTGGTCTTCTCTAATTTTAATATTGTAAAATCCGTGCAACAAATTGAGGGCAGAAAAGAACTTTGCCGATCCTAATTCCTCAAATATCTGACTAATCCTGGGTAAAGGATGTGGGTCTGTTATCACATGCTTGTTAAGCTTGCAAAAGTCAACCACCATCCTCCATCCCCCATCCTTCTTCTTGACCATTAAGGCTGGGCTGTTATAAGGAGAAGTGGAGGGTTGTTCTATTTAGTTGTCAAGGAAATGTTTGACATATTCTCCTAACAATGACCGCATCTTGTACAGGATAGGGTACTGTTGGGTGTAAATTGGAGAATCTGTGTCAAGGGGAATATCTGCCTTGTACATGGGGCAGAGTCCAAGTTGGTCAGATTTGTTTGCCAACACATTTCAATATTTAAGCATCATTTTTTGGACTATTTCAATGTATTCTAACGGGCACTCAGACAAGTATAAATTCTCGTCTATGAGCTGTTCTAAGTTCTTCTTCTCTACTTTCCCATGTATTTTGTTTTTTGCATGGTCTTTTGCTGCATTTTTGGATGCAGCATAGATATTTTGTTTCTTTGGTTTGGTCGTTGTTTGGGTTGCCATTTTGATACCATTGATGGATCCCATGCCAACTGTCATGCGCAGGGTAACTCGTACATCCTGTACAAAATTTTTGATGACTCCCTTTGAGAAACAAAGTCCAAAAGAAACACGCCAACTCGTAATTTAATCCGCGCATTTTTGAATGCGCAGAAAAACTATTCAAGACAAAGAAAACCAAAAAATCTCCAGAAATTGGATGCTCGAAAATAAAAGGGGGCACCAGAAAGAAGCCGAAAATGTAATTTAATCGGCGCATCCCGAGATGCACCGAAACAAACGAGAGATAAGGAAGAAAATCCTCAGCAACTGGGGTGACTGCTAAAATTGAGACGAATTGGCAAAACCGACTCGCCAAAGAAAAGAAAAGGACTCCCAAAATCTGGACAAAACAATGGCCAAAAGAGACACTCCTCCTCTTCCACGAGAGGACATATACTCTTCTCAGAACCCAGGGGTCATTGGACCCCTCAAGAATTGCAAAAAATTGGCCAGCTGTTGGCAAAACTCACCCTAAAATTGGTTTGTATTTCCTAAGAAACGATTCGTCTTTCAAAGCAAAATGATGTCACGCTGTCAAAATCTTGTGAAAGTCAATCCCCCTGCATATTATTTTTCTGCCAAAAAATCTTGACACTCTACACAACTAAAAAGACACCCGGTGACGGGAAAACCATTTACGACGATTCAGGAAAAACATGCACTAAACCCTGTGAAGGAGCAGTAAAACTCGAGTTGCAAAAACGTTGACAACAGACGCCACCACCTGGTGTTTTCAAAAGATGTAACCAAGAAAGACCCGCCAAAACTGGCGCAAAATTTGCATAAAAACCCCTGAATTTTGCGCAAGACAGTCAGTTGAATCCTGAGAGTCACGAAGCTATTTTCGCGGACGCAAATACGGAATTTTCATACTTAACTAAAAATCGAGAAAATTTGCGGACTTAGAAAAATTTGGAAAACCTCTGAAAAGAACTCTGAGGAAATTCGGGAATTCTCCTCAATTCCCTCCTTTGTCCTTTATTGATCTCATCAGTTCCCTGTTTCTCTAACTGTTGAGACCCTGTTTTATTTTTCCATCACTGGAAATTCTCGGACCAAAGATTCCCCAAATCTGACCTGAAACCCCCCTCTTTTGTATTCTTCCATTACTTTAGAACTTTATACCAAAGACTCTGTGAATACTTGCCCTAATTTGCGAGAGTGTGTGTGTATGTGAAACCATTTACTTTTTTCCATGTACTGTATTTTGTGCCATTTTAATACCTTGTATTGCTTATTCTGAAAAGAAAGGTCTGCGCTAGTAGGGATAAATCCCGGTCGGTTTGCGCCTGACCAATTGCCGTGTTTTGTTCAACCAATCTGAGTCATATTTCTTGAAACTCTGCTGTAAATCAAATAAGAAATTCAAGGTGTAAGGCTTGATAAAATTTATTCCAGAAGTAAAATCTTACAAAAAGTGGTAGCAGAGCATGGTTCACAATCCACAGATTCTGTAAAATCATTTCTTTGCTGAAAAAACTTGCTGAACTTGAGTTTAATATTCTTTGAAAGTCTTCCACTGATAAAAACATTACCAACATCTGTGTAGAAAAACTCTGTGAAATTCCTTGACATTGAATCTTTGTGAATAATATATCTGAGCACTTAAGAAACTTTCTTGTTCTAGAAACAAATTGTGTGTCTCCACTGAATTCTTGTAGAACTTGAAAAAAGAACTTTCTGACCTTGTGAATATACCTAAAAAGCCTTTTCTGTGCTAAACAATCTTGTCTGAGTATTTTTTCTTGTCTCAATAAGGCCAAAAGACTTGGCAGAAACTGTTTTTTCCCTGTGAGTATACAAAACTTTGATCTCTTCTTGTATTGTGAAATAACTCCAGTCCTGTGTTCTAAGATATATCATTTGAAAATTTCCTGTGAGTTTTTTTAAGAATTTTTGTGTAAAAAACACTTGTAAAAAACTGAAGATACACTTTGAAACCTTGTCAAGAAATTAAAAAAAAAAATTTCTGACCGTTTTCACTCTCAGAAACGAGGACAGAAAGGCCTGTAACCAGGCAGCCCACAGCCCAGAACCCTGGGGGGCCTAACCCTGAAAGTGAACCAAATTTTGTTGTCTCTGAGCCTCTGGGAAACCAAGAGACACAAGAACTAAGGTTAACTGCTGGTTCTCCACCTCCAGTTTTATCAACTAAAAACAAAAGAAAACCTGGAAGACCTCCAAATACCCCAAGGAGGCCTTCAACTCCTCTTTCTGAGGAAGATACTAATTCTAATGATTCTTCCATAATTGGACAAGAGAATCAAGACCCAACAACTGAGCTTATGAAGCTCTGCAACCTAATTATGAAGATTGACAAAGTCATCAAAATCTCTGATGATGAATATAATAGTCAGCTTCAACTTAAAAGATTCAAACCTGAACTTCTTGAAATTCCTAATTTCTTAAACAACCTTACAGGCAATCCCTGGTCAGCCTCAGATAATGAGGAAGTCAAGAAATTGACTGATCAGTTAAGCCTCATTAAAATTTCCTCTTGGGAGGATATGAAAAATGGTTGGAAATCTAACTTAAGACCAACAGTAAAGGAAATAAAAGGAGTTGTCTTTCCTGACCCTCCACCTGAAAATATCCTTCTGCAGCAACAGAGAGGTCTACCTGACCCCTCAAATCCTGCCCTAGACAGGGTCCTGAAAACCTATGGGAAAGGAAATCCTCTGGCCTCCCCTGAGGAAGTAATTTCAAGGTATGAGAAGAAAAGAGATTCTCCTGCCTTTATCAGATTTGACAGAGATCGCGATCAAGATGAAAATCTTGACAGTATTTGGGAAACCTTCAGAACCATTCATGAGGCACCCACTTTTCAAATTGAATCTGAAAAAAGAATCAGTCTGCTCAGATCACACCTAACTGGTGAAGCTAAATACATAACCTCAATGTTCCAAGGAAGGCAGAAAGAAGAAGACTACATCATAGCCTTGGTTGAGTACCTGTTCAATAAATATGGAAAAATCTCCTCTTCTGCCCAAAGGCTGTACAGAGAACTGGAGAAATTGATCCCTAGAGATGAAACCCTATCTGGGGCAGCAGAATATGCTGACTTGGCAACTAATCTCATTGGGAAACTAATAAAGATAGAACCTGATCCTAAATCAGTTGAACTAAGAGTTTGGCCAATTATCCAAGCTAGATTGACAGCTCACATGATGATTGACAACCTAATGGCAAAAGCCCCTTACTCTGAGCAGCTAAAATGGGAAATAAATCCCGAAAGTAAATACTGGTGGTTGAGAATCAGACTGATGGACCTTGCAGACAGAGAGGCTCCCATCTCCACTAGGATAATCTCCTCCTACAAAACTGGAGTGAAAAGTCAGAAAAGAAAGAGATCAGAATCTCCTGAAAAGGAAGAAGAACCTCCAAAAAAACTTAAAGCCTACTCAGAACCTACAGAAGAAAAACCAAGGTTTTCCAATGCACCTAAATATTCCAAACCTGATCAAACTAAATTCACTCCCACAAATGGGAAAAAATTTGAAAAAAGAAGCTGGAAATGTGTCTTTTGCCACCAGGGCCATTCACCCCTATTTTGCAAAGCACTCACTTTGGAGAACAAGAATAAAGCTATAAGGGAAAAGAGGCTATGCTATAACTGTTTGAGAGACAACCATAATGTTTGTGATTGTCCTAACAAATGAAGGTGCATCACTTGCAGTGAAAAGCACCACACTTCCATCTGCCCCAAAACTGGGGGACTGTTTACCAAAACCAATAATAACCAACCAAATCCTAAGGTTGAATCTCCTGTTCAGGATAATCTTTTGAAAGAGATAGATGAACTCAGACAAAAGGTCAGTGAGAGAGAGCTTAAGCCCTCCATCAAAATTGACCCCCAGAATGAGTCCCAATCTAAGTGACTTAAGACTGTGAGAGTGAACGTTTCAACCAATCCACTATCTAATTCTTTCCTTGAAATGGCTGAGGTTAGAGTGTATCCTTCAGGTCAGAAGGCTTTTGCCCTGTTGGACACTGGAGCCCAGACCACTCTGATTACTGAGGAGTGTGTCAAGAGACTAAATTTGTCTCCACATGCCACTGACTGTAATTATATAATTCAGGGAGTTAATGAAGTGGGAGAATGTTTGGAAACAAACAAAGTTGTTCACCTCACCCTTGGAAATAGAAGTGGAAGGGGCTTTCCATTATCAACTTATGCATTGGTTGTTCCACTTGACCACTCCTGGTCTGGATCAAACCCAGAAATTTTAACTTGGATGAAGAAACCCTCTGAACAGGCTCTCCTAGCAAACCCTCAAATCACAGAAACTGAGGCAGTTTTGTGGGACATAATCCTGGGGGGAATTGATATGATGACCGTTTCCGGTTCAGGCACTAGAAGGCTTTATGAAACAGATCAATTCTGTATACAAGATACCATGTTTGGTGGAGTTGCAAGGGGCTGTCTTAGCATTGAAGCACCCTTTTGAACACAGAGAATAATTTCCTTCTCTGTCAAAGTTAGAGAGGAAAATCTTGAAGATACCCTGCTCAATCAAGAAATCACCGATCAACTGGTGCGAGATTGATTTGATATCTTTGGTGAGAAGGATGAAAATAAATCTGACTCAACTGAAGAACTAAAAATATATCTTGAAAAATTGAAACTAAGCAAAACTGGGAGAGTCATGTCTCCCTTACCAAAGACAGCTAGATTTCCTCAAGACTGCTGTAAGAACCTCATTACTGGAGAAATCTGAATTAAATCTGTCCTAAATCTCTTGAAAAAGGGAGGACCATTGGCTGAAGCCTACAAAGAACAAATAAATGATTGGGAGAGAGATGGAGTTATTACCCCCACCTCTCTTGAGGAACTAGACAACAGGGGGACTCCATACACTGAACTTTCCCATCATGGGGTAGCTAGGCCTGAAAGCAAAACTACTCCAGTCAGAGTCGTCATAGCTGGTAATGCTGCTGACAGGGGGAAAGCTTCCTCAAATGATTTCCTTGATCAAGGACCCAACATCTTGCCTGTCATACCTGACATTATTAATTAAATAAGATGTGCCAAGTACTTTGGAGTTGCCGACATAAAAAAGGCTTTTCTCCAAGTGCAACTGGCTGAGGAAGATCAATGGCCGCTAATCATTAGAATGCCTGAAATTCAGGAAGATGGAACCATTGTAACCAGGTTCTTCAGATTTCTGAGACTCCCCTGGGGGATAAGCTGCGCTCCATTTGTGTTGAATGCCAGTATTAGATTTCTCTATGGGACAGCCCACAAAGATGGAACCATTTCTGACATTGAACTCCAGGAACTGGAAGAAAATACTTATGTAGATGATGTAGTCGTTTTTGGACAGACACTTGAGGAAGTCAAAAACAAATTAAAGAAAGTAACAAATATCTTGAAGCAGGGGGGCTTCATTCTGGATAAATTCAGATCTAACCCTGAAAAGGTAGAAGACATGACAGCCCAACAGGCCTATAAACTCTTGGGACTTTCTTATTGTCCTGAAACTGATACCTTCTCAGCCTGTGCTGATAAAGTAACTGAGTTTGTTGATCTGAAAAGAATTAATAAAAGACAAATTGCAGGAATCATTGCAAGGATATATGATCTGATGGGTTGGGCAACTCCCTTTGTCACCCTAGCTAAACTATTATTTCAGACTTTCAATGATCAAAATCCTAAAGCTGCTTGGGATTCTAAATTATCCTCAGACAAAACTCGAAAGTGGAAAGTCATTGCTGAGTCAGCTGCCAAACTAAATCAGATCTGAATTGACAGACACCTTCCTCTGGACCCAACTCTGAAAAGAGAGCTGCATGTCTTTACTGATGCCAGTGGTCTGGCTCTTGGAGCAGCAATCTACCTTGTTTGTGGAGACCAAGTAACCCTGATCAGGGGAAAATCAAAGCTAATTCCATCTAAACAAAGGGATAACTGTGATGGAGAATCTAATGAGAAATTTTGAGTGAACAGACTGGAATTGTCTGCAGCCTGCTTAGGCCTTAGACTTGTCCTAGAAACCATGAAGTCAATGGACATATTAAAATGAACTGTGTCCATTTCTGAACTGATTCAGAAGTTGTACTAAGATGGATTAAATCAGGGAAGATTCAATCTGTGCCCTACATAAGGACAAGAATTGAGACTATCCTGGGGGGATCCCTTCCTTCCAGATGGAAACACACCCCAGGTGTGGATAATCCAGCTGACCTGGCATCACGAGGGGTCAAACTTGAAGATCTTACTCCTGACTCCATTTGGTGGAAAGGACCTAAATGGTTGCCTTATCCAACAGAATGGCCTAAACAGACCATAGAAATAGGAATCTCTGTAACCAGAGTAAAACCGGTAGTCTCTACTGAAGCTGAACTCATACTTGAAAAAGTTTATACTGGAATCTCAGATGACTGGAGTAAAACCATCATCAGAACCACAACCTGGTTGAAAATAAAAGAGTTCTTCAGACACAGGGCCAGAGTCAAGAAAGGAGTGTCCTTAGACAAATCTAAAATTGGAAAGCCCTTTTCATCTGAGTCTGATGGACTCTTTAAGAAGGGCACTGGGTTTTTGAGCAATCTTGCTCCTCGTGAATTATATGAAGGCATTGTTGAAACCTTCAGAGTTGTTCAGAGACTCAAGTCTCCAGAAGAATGGTGTGCTGTAAAAAATGGAGAAGTCGTGGAAAGAAAACCAGATTTGGTTTGGAATGAAAGATTGGGATTAATTCTCTCTGTCAGCCGACAGGCCAGAGATAAAACCTACAAATCTCACAGGGGAAACCTTGCCAGGGCAGCACTAATATACCTGCCATCCCCAAAGAAGAATGACCCTTTGAACTTTGTTAAATCTCTCCTGAGAACATTTCATGAAGACCTGGGTCATGCTTCACCCAATGCCTTACTAACTTTTGTAGGAAAAACCTTTTGGATTAAAAGAGCCAGAAACCTGGCCAAAGATATCAGAAAAAACTGCACATGGTGTAGAAGGTTTGACGCCAAGCCTTTCATGCCCCCTTGTGCACCTCTTCCTGACTTTCGATATGAGGGTGTAGTTCCTTTTGCAGCCACTGGAATTGATTTTGTTGGACCCTTTAAAACTCCTGACAGAGTTAAGTTTTCTATTTGCGTTTTCTCTTGTGCTATAACAAGAGCCATTCACTTGGAACCAGTCATGGATTTATCCATTAAATCTTTTGTGGATGTGTTTGAGACCTTCTGTAATAAAAGAGATGTCCAACCCTCTATCCTCATCTCTGATAATGCTGCCACTTTCAAAGCAGCTTGGCCCCTGATACTGAGAGCCAGAAATCATTTAATTGAAAGCAGACTAAGAGGAATCCAATGGCACTTTAATGCCTCTAGAGCCCCTTGGTGGGGAGGATTCTATGAAAGAATGATGAGGTTGATCAAGGATCGCTTAGCTAGGATCTTTAAAGGGCTTCCTTATAAAAGTCCCAACTCTCTCATGGCAGCATTGTCTTATATTGAGAGATTGATCAATTCTAGACCCCTAACTTATATCTCTGATGACAGAGAAGATCCTATGCCTATTACCCCTTCAATGTTTATAAACCCTCATCAGGGTGATCCCAACTTTAACCCCTTGTTATTTGGGCCTCCCCCAGTACAATTCCTTGAGGGATCCAAAACTGGATTGGGAAATGCGGCCAAATACCACATCAAACTTATGAAAAACATATGGAGCTTCTTTTCAGATACTTATTTGAGAGAATTAAGACAATTCCCTGTTCAAAGAGGTTCTGGCACAGACTTACAACCTAAAGAAGGCCAAATTGTGTTCCTAAGAAGGACCTCCTTTAAAAGTAACTCTCCTATGGAAAAACTCAAGTGGAGGCTAGCCGGAATTACTGCCTTACACACAAGTCCCAGAGATGGGAGGATAAGGTCTGTTGACGTAGAAACCATTAGAGTCAACCCTGATGGGTCCTGTGTAAAGTTTCTGCTGACAAACCAATCTGTACAAAATTTGGTGCCTTTGGAGGCTGATTCAGAAGAGACCAAAAAGAAGTTTTTGTCCAGTTTTGGAATCTTTGTGAGTAAAAAATAAGAAGACAAATGATTGAAGTTCAATAAAAATTTCATTATTCAAAAGGTTTTTCAAACATGATTACAAAAGAAAAAACCCTTCAACCAAAAAGAAAACATTTCAACAGAAACTCAACAAACATTGCCCCTTGCAGAATAAACTCAAGAAAACCTCGAAAGAGCCTTTATGTCTGCATAATCGAGCCCTCCCTCTCCTACAACCCAAGCAATATCTCCCACTTTTGAGATGATGAACTTCTTCTGAGATGATGTCCCAATCCTGACAACTGTTCCTACTCCAAATCTTCCTGAAGAGGCCTTCTTGTGGTCTGATCCAAGGAACTCAGCTGAAAATACCTCCAGGTACATTTTTTGGCTCAGAACATCATCCATCCTGAAAAAATAAAACATTGTAGAAACTGAATTCAAAAACCCTGGTTTTTTGTGAAAACTCACTGTCTAAATGGATCTCCTCCTGTACCAATTACGGCTGGGTTGATATGAGAAGGACCATTGTTTGAACAATCCTCAGGGCCATGATCAGTATAATGTAAATGAGGTAGGCCTGGGGGGACCCCTGGACCCCCTTTTCCATTTTCAAGCCAGTAAGGACAATTGCCTCCACAGGCAAAAGCCCCCCAAGTCTTGCCCATGAACTGGGTCCACTCCAATCCAAAACAGATGGCTGCAGCATGAAGCTGGGCAAAGAACAAATAGGCCCTTGTATGAATGTGGCCAAAGGAGAGTTTTGTCCTTTTGGACCTATCAAATGCAGCCAAATGCCGCACAGGGGTAGGAACCGCCCACCAACCCTTCCCAGAGGATCCTTGCTTTTGACCAATTTTGGTCCTCAATCCAGTATATAAGGCCATTTGAAAAGCATGACCTGCACTTTCTCTGCTTCTCTGACTTAAAATAGGAACCCCATTACACCTTAATGGAATTAAGGGAACCCCCTGCAAATCTAAATCCATTTCCTCTGTTAAGTAAGTGGTACACCCTTGACCCAAAGCAGGAGGAGCTGATGCCCCCAAAGCCAAAACTGGCAAATCAAAAGCCCTAGAAAGCTCATCAAAATACCCATAAAGGGCTTGCAAAAAATACCCAAAGTTGGGATAATGCCTGGTAACATCAGGCTCAGCAAGATTCTTTAAATCATTAGTGCCTACACGCACAAAAACATGAGTAAAGCAAAAAGAAGGGTCCAGGTGCAGATCAACATAAACGCGGTTGCGCATCTCCTCTGGAGGGATCACTTGATCAGTCCCAACTAAGGCAGCCCAGCCACTCAAAGAGTACTGAAAAGGAAAATAAAGAATTGATTAGAACTTTGTTTTTGAGAAAGCTAAAAACGTTATTGCTTTACCTGGAACACCTCAATTTCACGACCTGCAAGCAGGTGTTCAAAATCAAATACAGCCCTGGTATTTGCCTTCTCAGGCCTAATATTATCGCAAAAGGTCCTGCGTCCGTCAGTCAACCGCCAGGGAACTGTTAAAGAAGTCCCAAGGAGCAAGACACAAGGCCCCTTCCCAGAATTCTTGAGTTTAGCCCCTTGATTATGACAATTCTGAGGGCTTCCATAATTGTAATCTTGAATGACACAACCCGGCACTGGAAGAAAGTACTTTGCATCCTGATCCAGCTTGCTGACCCTCAGCCCAAAACGTCTAAAGACATTTTTCTTGTAAGAAATGGGATCCTCAGGCTTGAACAGACTGCTCCTGAAAGGATGACGCTCATTCCCTGATCCAAAAGAAAGAAAGAAAAACTGTCAGAAACATTTCCTCTCAAATATGGGATCCTTTTCAAAAAACAAAAACTCACATGGACTCATTAAATCATCCAGCTCCTCATCTAAGTCAGCCCTAAAGAATCCCTGCTTAAACTCTTTTTTGGTCTGGGCACTTGAGACTTGAACAGGCATTCCACCCCTAGTCTTAACTTTCTTGGTGAGGCTATCCAAAGCCAAAGATGAACCACTCCCAGAACACGAGCCCTCTGAAACGCGAGGACGCTTACTGCCCCCCTGGGCCAGATTATCTGGGGCTCAGATTTGCTTCAACAAGTCAACAACTACCTGTTTATTTTGCCGCTGGGTAGCAGCATACTGTGCATCCTCCATCCAGTACTCTTGAATTGCTACCACCGAGCCCAAAAAGATCTTAGTATCTCCAACACTCCAGATCTAGAGATCCCCAGCCGGAAGCCCTGATCCCAGAAAAACCAAAAAATCAATTTAATAACCCTCAAAGTCTTGAAATTTTATGATCATACTTAACATGCTGGATGTAAATCCTATCCCTTCAGCCAGAAAAACTTGAGGAATCCCACTCAGAGCACTTTGAAAAACCCCTGAGTGCCTTTCCATCTGACGTCTCATAGTAGACTCAACCTGAAGCATCTGTTGCTCCTCCTTGTCATGAAGTTCCACTATGACTTCTCGGCACTCCTCCAAACCCTTTCTCTTCTCTGCCATCTCCTTCTCCTCAAGTGCATACTTTTGCAGTACACGCTTCTGAGAAGAGATATTTTCTGCATACTGCTGAGACTCTTTTTGTATACGGTCCAATTCTACTTTAAGCCCATCACGCCCTATTTGGGCATTTTTCTCACTTTCCAAAAAGGGCACAAAATCAGCCATCCCTCAAAGGCTGGCCTCAGAAAGCGAAGCCAATTTTTTGGCCATTTCCGAAGCTGATATTGGCAAAACAACAGTTGGTGAACTTTCAGATGATCCTGACTTATCTGATTCCTCAGGCAAAACTTTCAAGTCTCCTTTGACGTCTTCCAGATCTGGAAAACAATTTAAAGAAAAGGGGGTTCCTTGAAATCCAAACAGACCTTTTCCTACAAAGTTCACTATTTTTAACTTACCCATGGCCTCCCCTTCCTGATCAGAATCTTCAACCAAAATAGGGAGATTGGCTTCTCCATCTTGATTGTCCTGAGCCTCACTATATGATTCATTTGGCTCCTCCAAATTGAAGGGCTCCTGAATTTTATCAGAATCAGACATTTTCTTTAACAAAGTCTGTTTTTCTCTTCTTGTCCAAACAGAAAACTTCTCTGAGATAACTCTCCTTTTCAAACAAAGTTCTGTTGAAAGGGGAAGAAAAAACCTGTACATGAGATAATATTAGGAAACTGAAAATTCTTTGAAAAGAGGGGATAATCAAAAACTTCAAAAGTGGTTACTGCAGAATACTTCTAGATTCCCAGCCGGAAATCAAAAGAAACTAATGAAACCTCTTGATTCCCAACTGAGTCTCTAAAAATTATCCCTCAGAAAAGGAGCCTCCAATCAAAGCTACTTTTGCCAAATGTGGCACACAAAAAACAAAAAAAGGGGGACTGACGAACTGAAGAGGCTATCAATACCCCAGTTGGAAATCAGAGGCAAGTCTGTAAAAACCTTTCATCTCTAACTGAGATACAGACCACCCCTCAAATTGAAATCACCTTCAAACAACAAACCAAGCTTCTCTGCTAGAATTGTGAAAATCTTGTAGCCAAATTTGGCATTGTATCTAGTCATCAGGGTGGCGCACCCATTCAAAAATTTGAGGTAACACCCCCCAACAACCAGACAAACACCAAAGAGATCCAAACTTCAACTTTTTCACTGCCAGTCTTGGCACTAAACAAGATTGTCACAGTGGACGTCCTCATTGAACCCAAGGACTGCCCCTCTGACAACCACGCATATACCAAAATCAAAAGGAACCAACTTTTGTGATCCGCCACTAGTCTTGGTACTTTTTACAACTGACGTGGAGATGGACTCATTTCAAACCAAGATCCAATCCCATGGCAATCATGCAAAAATCCCTTTCTGCCAAAGTTGGCACACTAAAAGTTCTGTCGATGTCCTCTTTTGATATGAGACATAATCACCGCGGCGAGTGTCCTCACTTAAATACAAGGATAACCCTCCTCGTAACCACGTCAAAATACCAATTGTGGTACAAAGTTATCCGCCTGAAATGCTTCCTGCCAGAATTGGCCCACAACTGTCAAAATTTTTTCCGTCGCCAGTTTTGGCACCACAAATGGACGTTGGAACAAGGGACCTCATTTAAGTCAAGGACCCTTACTCCGACATCCATACATTCACCAAAGAAAAATTGAAGATCTCAACACAATCTTGACAATCACAAGATCGTCGAACAGGGTTCCCCTGCCAAAATCCAAAGGATCGCCCTTCGACAACCAAGCAAGTGCCAAAATCATTCTTGAAAAAATCCGCCAACTATGGCCAAGAAACAAAAGGGGGAAGGTTTTCCTAACAATCAAGAAGCAAGAAAAGCGCACACTTATGGTTGCAAAACCAGACGTCATCTTTTTAGTTTCAAACCTCGAGAATTAGAAAAATCCTGAATCCATAAAAATACAATAATACCCTCCCAAAACCAGGAATTACTTAATTGAGCAACTCTTTCCTCAACATTTGAGGACTGAAATCAAAATTTAGTAATTAAAACTTTTTCCTCCATCTGTGGCTTAAAAAACTTCTTCAAAAACTACTTGAAAGACTGATGACACTCTTCTTTGAGAAGACCAACAATGGTCTACGCAAACACAGAAAATCGAGACTGAAATATGCTGTTTTATGAGGTAATCCCAAAAAAACTTTGGGAAGAAAGCTACTGTTACTCTGAAGAGAACTAACCAGACGCAAAAGCACTAAATTGAAAACTTTTCAATTGAAAAACCTAAAAAATCAAAAAACCTAAAGTTGGTCCAACATACATACAACCCTATGCAAGCAATAACCCAAAGCACTTGGTCCCGAAAAACTTCGCCAATTATGGCCCACAAACTCGCCAATTACGGCCAGAAAATTTTGCCAATTGTGGCCCAAGAAGAAATGCCAATGATGGCCCAAAAAAATTCGCCAATGAAGGCCCAACAACTGACTGGACAATACGCCATCTGTGGCGTCAGAAATCAAAAAAAGGTTGCAACCAATACTAAACTAAAAAATCCAGAATTTATTTTCTCAAAAGGAAAACTCAAAAATAAAGAGGAGACACGTGGGCTTAGCTACCCCTCTTGAACTCCAAAAATCAAAACCAAACTGAGATTGACTTTGGAATAAAACAACTGATGCACTTTTTTCCAAACTGTTTAGCACTCCGGAAATCAAACCAGCAGGAAAATCCCAAAGTCCGAAGTCAAGACAACAGTGAAGAAATTGTCCAACCTCAGCCTCAAGACAACCACTTGGCAATCTCCAAAATTTCAAACTGTGGCAATGTCCAAAATTTTGCAGCCTTTTATTTCGAGATGCCCTGACTAACCCCTTCCAGAAAAGGGGTCAAGTCAAGGACGCGGGGGGGATTTTGTACAAAATTTTTGACGACTCCCTTTGAGAAACAAAGTCCAAAAGAAACACGCCGACTCGTAATTTAATCCGCCCATTTTTGAATGCGTGGAAAAACTATTCAAGACAAAGAAAACCAAAAAATCCCCAGAAATGGGATGCTCAAAAATAAAAGGGGGCGCCAGAAAGAAGCCGAAAATGTAATTTAATTGGCACATCCCGAGATGCACCGAAACAAACAAGAGATAAGGAAGAAAATCCCCAGCAACTGGGGTGACTGCTAAAATTAAGACGAATTGGCAAAACCGACTCGCCAAAGAAAAGAAAAGGACTCCCAAAATCGGAACAAAACAATTGCCAAAAGAGACACTCCCCCTCTTCCACGAGAGGAAATACACTCTTCTCAGAACCCAGGGGTCATTTGACCCCTCGAGAATCACAAAAAATTGGCCAGCTGTCGGCAAAACGCACCCTAAAATCGGTTCGTATATCCTAAGAAACAATTTGTCTTACAAAGCAAAACGATGTTGCGCTGTCAAAATCTTGTGAAAGTCAATCCCCCTGCATATTATTTTTCTGCCAAAAAATCTCGACACTCTACACAACTAAAAAGACACCCGGTGACAGGAAAACCATTTACGACGATTCAGGAAAAACATGCACTAAACCCTGTGAAGGAGCAGTGAAACTCAAGTTGCAAAAATGTTGACAACAGACGCCACCACCTGGTGTTTTCGAAAGATGTAACCAAGAAGACCCGCCAAAACTGGCGCAAAGTTCGCATAAAAACCCCTGAATTTTGCGCAAGACAGTCAGTTGAATCCTGAAAGTCACAAAGCTATTTTTGCGGACTCAAATACGGAATTTTCAGACTTAACTAAAAATCAAGAAAATTTGCAGACTTAGAAAAATTTGGAAAACCTCTGAAAAGAACTCTGAGGAAATTCGGGAATTCTCCTCAATTCCCTCCTTTGTCCTTTATTGATCTCATCAGTTCCCTGTTTCTCTAAGTGTTGAGACCCTGTTTTATTTTTCCATCAATGGAAATTCTTGGACCAAAGATTCTCTGAATCTGACCTGAAACCCCCCTCTTTTGTATTCTTCCATTACTGGAGAACTTTATACCAAAGACTCTGTGAATACTTGCCCTAATTTGCAAGAGTGTGTGTGTATGTGAAACCATTTACTGTTTGCCGTGTACTGTAGTTTGTGCCATTTTAATACCTTGTATTGCTTATTCTGAAAAGAAAGGTCTGCGCTAGTAGGGAGAAATCCCAGTCGGTTTGCGCCCGACCAATTGCCGTGTTTTATTCAACCAATTTGAGTCATATTTCTTGAAACTCTGCTGTAAATCTAATAAGAAATTCAAGGTGTAAGGCTTGATACAATTTAATCCAGAAGTAAAACCTTACACATTCCGGTCAGTGATGTTCAAGCACAAAATCCTAATTTTTCCTTTTTGCACTTTTGACAAACTTTTTGCAACAATTATTCCCCCATTCTGAAAATTATCAGCCAAGATGGATCCATCCTCTAAAGCGCCCCCTATATCCTTGCTAGGTCTTACCCGGAAGACAGATTGAGAGTTTCCTGGTTTTGTACACCTGATGACCAGTTAAATTTGAAAAGATGCTTCTTTTGGTCCCTTGATTTTATGCACTTCCTTTTGGAGGTGAAAGCCTTTATCGCTCTCTGCAAAAAAAGGGATAAAGACTCTGAATATAATTAAGCATTTCTTTCTGAAGTTTATTCTGGCATTTTCAACTTTAAGCACATTGTGTCCTAAAATACCATCAAATGCTCAATCTGCTATCTCTGTTATTAGTAAGGTTGCCTTGGCAAGGAGTAAGTCCTTGAACCACAAGATTGCATCTAGGGATCCCTGAATGGGTATTTTTTGATCTTCTATGGTCAACAATGTTAGACCAGGAGTGTGCGTGATGGAATCACTAGTTACAAATAAAGGAGAAATTAATGATACCTTGGATCCCATGTGAATGAGAAATTTGACAGGGACAGCAGTGACAGATGTGGACAGTAGAATGACCAGAAGCTTTGGGGATATGGAAGGTCTTGTCAACAGTCATTTCCCGACTCGTTGCCAGTGAACTCCTCAATCCCTTCAATTTGTTGGCTGTCCAATTGTTCCTTCAAGGCAAAGTGAACTTGGATACTTCTATCCATCCTTAGTGAATGACTGCTGGTGGGTGATCTTGCACCCTTTATCCCTTGCCTTTTTGTCCCTTGCCCTGGCCTCTGGCTTGACCTGGGCTTTACAATCAGGAATCAGGACTTTTGCTGCAACTCAGGGATCTCCCGTCTCAGGACACCATTGTCACGCGCGGAAGCCCACTGTCAGCTGGGAGAGAAAGCATCAGTCTTCTACCTTGCGGGGGAGCCAATGCTTTCTGTTCCCCTTGGCAGCCACTCACACCGACTCCAGACCAAATTTCGCCACGTGCTCTACATTCACTTGCATAGTGACCCAGGTGTCCACAATTATAACAAGTTTGTATCGTTTGATTGACGCTAGTTGTAACTGCAAAAGTACGGAAAACTCTACAATAAGACTCGGCCATCTGTTGGAACTTTCTGAGTTTCTCAACGTTGGTGGCGTTGGTCTACCGCTTGCTCTTAAGTAACTGGGACAATGCCAAATCTCTTTATAAAGTCAGGTTGCAAGCCTGCCATAAAGTGACTCAACATTATCTCATCTATCTGAGCCAATTGGCATTTGTGTCTTGAAGTTTCTTTAGCCAACATTGGGTTATCAACTATCTTGGGCTCAGAATTCTCAACTTGTAAAACTTTAATTTTACTTGGGGCTTCCCCCAACATCTTGATTCCAAGTTTCTTAATATAAACAGAATAATCTAGGATGCTTTTGAGGTCACCCTGCAATATTTTTTGTAGTTTCAGCACACCCAAACGCATCAAATCACCACCTTATGCCTTTTTGAGAGCTCTCACTATAATTGGATAAGGTTGGTCTAACAATCCCGGAGTGGAATTGTTTAAAAACTCTTTAGCTTTTCCTGTAACCCTTTGACAAATTATTGATCTCATACGCGCATTGGTAACCTTGCAATTGGCTAGAGCTATATAGTCAAACTTTGTTCCACCAGTCTACCCAAGTGCCTTTGGCACTGGAGAACATAGGGATATTAGCCAAGATGTTATTGGCTATGTTTTTGTTGCCTTTGTAGGCACCAGAATCATGTAAAGTCTTCATGTTAAAAAAAAGACTACCTTGTCCTTAGTTGGGGTATCCAACTGACTTAGAGTGAGTTCTCTCCATTGCAACTGATTTCAAATGCCTGAGGCTTATCCAACATTGGCTTTTCTCCTTTCTGTCTCATCCTTCAGGTGAGAAGCAAACAACCATAATTAAGTGGTCTCAATGGCAAGCATACTCTCATTGAGTGCTGCCAGGTTTGGAGTGAGAGACTCTATTATCGAATTATAACTTTTTAGCTGGTCAGCTCGGAACTCAATTTCCCTAGTTAAGGTGGCTCTTATTTTAGCTGGTAGTCTAGGCTCAACATCTTGTTTGGCCCTGACTCTGTTATTTTCCAGTTGAAGCAACCTCACTAGTTCAGTTAAGTACCCAACCACAGCTTCTGGAGATTTGTTTGCTATTCTTGCCCAAATGGAGACTAGGGAGTTCATCTACTTTAGATGTTGGCAATGGCATGGTGTTTTATCAGTGGTTGGTCATCCAAAAACAGTTAGCTCATGTAGTCACTCTTAACACTCTCACTTTTTCATGATGGATCTCTTTTTTCAGTGACAAATAGTGATTTTGAGTTAACTTTGCTTTTGAGTGGGTAAGGACTTTATTGCACAAGCCTGTACACGACTCGTG
This sequence comes from Notodromas monacha, assembly GCA_905338405.1. Taxonomy (NCBI): domain Eukaryota; kingdom Metazoa; phylum Arthropoda; class Ostracoda; order Podocopida; family Cyprididae; genus Notodromas; species Notodromas monacha. The sequence continues at coordinate 3,681 of CAJPEX010001407.1, read as the reverse complement.
AGTGAGAATTTTAATTTGCTGATCCGTAATTCAAATACTTAATTTTCTTCAAAAGCACTTTTACTTCAGTCTTTCTTTTCTCATTCAACTTCTTTGCACTAGCAATTGCATCACCTGTAAGAATTACTACACTTGGTGCACTTTTAATGCAGCAACTCTAGGGATCCCCCCTCTGAAAAAGAAAACTATGGCTGCACCAAATTTGTTATCCAAAAATTACAATGCCAAAGTGAGTGATCAATGATGATCAGTCATTGATAACTGATTCTTATAATTACAGTAAAAGGGATCGGAGATTTAAATCATTTTCTGCAACTTCCGAAGGAAACACAAAAGTTACTCCATGAGAGTATTTCAAATGTTATTCATTATATCTTCACACACAGTCAATACAATAAAATTATATGGAGCAAAGCGGCGTGGATTTGGCATTCAGCCAGAGTCTAGTGCGGTAAACTTAACTTAACATAAAATGCACCTGTAAATATAGCTTTGGCCGGCCAAGGTTGAAGAACACGCATAGAAACCGATTTGGATTGGGGACGTCACACTTTGTTTATTCAAAGGAAGGAAGCAAAAGCACGGATGGGAAAGTATTCAGTCAACAACAGGATTGGGAAATATAATTGCTAGTGCACCAGGCGCAGCCAAGCGTAGGAGAAATACATTAGCTTAAAAGGGTTGTGCAGAAAGTGAGGGGTGTTGTGGTTGTTAATATGACTACAGTTTCATGTATTGACAGTGCATGAAGTGCACAGTCATTATCAGAAGAAGCACAGTTAAAAGAGCAAATTGTTGAAAGAACCCCAATTATTAGATAAACAAAAAAAATTAAAGTTCTAGTTTGTTTCTTATACATTTTTCAATTTGCTAGATTTTTCAACAAAAAATATGAAAATTCAGAAAAATATCTTTGCCTCTAACCCCTTTGAAAATTTGAAGTTTGGTGAAGAAGGAAATTTTGCATAAATTTTCAGATTTGAAAGAAAACATTTTTGAGAATGGATTTAGAAAAGGTTTTATACATTCTCCTTTTCACCTTTCTCAATTTAAATTATTTTCAAGGTTTGAAAAATGGAAAATGTAGAGAACTTCATGATGCTTTCAATGCAGTTAAAATTAATATTTCCATACATAATTAATTTTTTGGCAAATTTTAAAATATGAAAAATAGGGAAGAAAAATGGAAACAAGAACTCAAACTTTTTAGTTTAGCTCATTCTAATTGATTTGCTTTTGATGAAAGTTAAAAAATATTTACAGTTTGTCATGCACACTGTTGTTTTACAAATTTACTATTTTTTCATTAAAAATGTTGAAAATTCAAACATCTAAAATTCAAAAAGTAAAAACATTTTTTGATGATTTTTGTACAATTTTCAAAAATGTTTTCACATTTTTGATTTTAATTCTGTCAAATTTTTATATTTTGGCATCTAAAAAATAGGAAATGTAGAAAACATATTTGTGCATGCAATGCTGTAAAAAATTTGAAAATTATTCAGAAATTGATTTTTTTTTAATTTTTTAAAGTCAGAAAAATGGACTGCTGTTTGTTAACCAAATGGCTGTCCATTAACCAGACCACTCAATGAAAAATGGATCCAATTTTCTGTGGTTTGTTAACCAAAAAGCTGTTAACTGGATGGTTGGTTAACCGGGGGTTGACTGTATTCTGGCATATATTTGATTGGACAACAGCATGCACAGGGAATGGTATGGTAACATACCAAATTATTCCACCACAAAACCGCCCCTTTGTCTGCCAACAGAGCTAGGCTCTTTGACAGACCAGCAATAGTGGCTCTGCAGGGAATTATTTTGGGAACAAAGATGGATGCCCCGTACGGCAGTCCCAAAATCTATGTGGTGAAGTTGGTTTTGTAATTTCGTCTTGGGATTTTTTTTTTTTAGTTTCATGTGCTCCGTTGCGTTATTTGGTTCACGGTTTGGTCAGATGCGGTTTGAATGGTTGGATGTGGTGCAAATGGAAAAAACCGTGCGGTTTGAATGCGGAAAATACGCACAAATACGAAAGTTGATGCCAGTTTGACAATGACAGTAACAGTTTGAGAAAAAGAATGAACAGGTGTTTGTTAAAATGCTCACAGGAGAACAGCAAGTGTGCAAAGAAGGCGAGAGTTCGGAGTTCTGATGTTTTACAAAACATAATTACTTACTCAACTTTCAACCAGAAGGTTTGACGAGGTTTAGAATTTCTCAAGCAGGCACAATTTTGATTTTTCAATGTACCATTCATTATCAGTTCTGCGCAAATTGTTTGGTTCAATCATTTTTCTCTTTTTGAGTATGGGGATTTATCTTTTACATATATTTGTTCATGGTCAATTTCGAGACGTATTTTTTGTGGGATGAGCAATTTCAAACACTGCAGAGATTAAAAAAAAGTTCTATTGCAGAAAAATCGGCGCTATTCAACTTTAGCAATGTCAGCAGGCACCTCACTATTTTTCCCATGCGCGTGGCCATGTTTTACTCCTGCTGCCCTCTATCCCTCCCACTATCCAAGACTGTGCACTTCCCTTAGCTCCAGCAACCCTGAGGTTGCAAAGCGGCGGGGTGTGGCGCTGCTGGCAACGTCCGCATATATCCAAGGAGTCTCCATTCTGCTGGACACTCCTTGGATATATGAATATATGGGATGACCACGGTTTTTTCTGGAGGAAAGAGAAAGGGCTCATGTTGGGCCTTGTCTCTTCCTCTGGTGCCACACAGTCAATCAGGAAAGGGTTGAGTGAGCATTGAAGACACAAAGCCACTTGAACAGATAAAAAAATCTTCTGGTGATTAAAGAGACTTGATTTCAACACCACTTGGCCTCAGGTTTTGAAAGTGATGGGTTGTACCTGGGAAAAGGTGATATGTGTGTCAAATTTGTGTGTTCAAAAATGTGTGTTCTGACTTTCTAAAAGGTGCAATTGTACTTGACTCCCAAAATTTTGAAGCTATCACTTATGTGCAGGAATCACAACTGGGAAAATGTTTTGGTGAGCAAATCCAGTTATTTGTCTCTGTCAAAATTTTTTAATTTTCAGTTTGATTGAGCTCATTGAAATAAACATTCAGTGTTACCTTGAATAACAAACCCACTATATGCAGTATATAATGAACATCTTGCATAACAAACATTTTTTCAGCAAAAAGCACCCTCACAGAAAAAAAATTAACATTATGAACATTTGTTATTCACAAAAAAATTTTCACAATTTTGAAATTTTATTTTAAAGCTATAGAAAATAGGAAAAATAGGAAAACTCATCCACAATATTGATATTTGATAGGGAAGAAGAGAATTTTATTCAACATAGAATAAAATGCCTGTTTTAAATCAGTCACCCCAAAAATGTATAAAAATTCCAGCTGATTACTGTACTCTGTGCCACTTTTTGAGGACTATTTTCTTAATCAGGTTGTGCTTAAGTAAGTTGGGTCACCATACTGTCACAGGTCAGAAATACCATAGTGAGAAATGTTCCAAGAATCAACCAACCACTATGGAATACACTCACAAAACCATCAAGAAGTGTAGATGCGACACTGCAAAAAATACAAAATATGCTGATGTGCATCAACAGTGGAATAGTGAAAGTGTTCATCAACAAGGGTTTGCCTGAAGCATTGCAAGATACAATGGGCAACACCTTAAAAGCCCTGGCAGTG
>CAJPEX010001406.1:34568-58658 GCA_905338405.1 Notodromas monacha | reverse complement strand
ACTGTGTAGGAAAAAGAAGGAAGAAAATGGAGGTTAAACTAAACTGGTCCACGTTGGAATTCCCCGCTGGAATTCCAACGTGGATCTCGTACTTTTCCGAGGCTGGCGACCTCTGTCCCCCACACCTGCGTCAAAGTCTCAAAAATTAAACTTTTTTGAGTCCACAGAAAATATTTTGGAAAATTGGTGATCCACAAAACTTTATAAAAATTTGCTGGCCCATGGGCCCAAAAAAGTTTGGATAACACTGCTCTAACTAATCTCAAAAATTTGTTTGAACAGCAGTTCCAGATTGCAAGACAAAAAACCCAAGGTGCGCGGATTTTTAAAAGTTTTAGTATAAAAAAAGTATTGGGGGTGCAGGATTGATGGAGGAGCACTGATATTGGCAACTGCTTGAAGGTGCATATATCAAATAATCCATGATGACTTCCGGAAACATTAATAAACCGGAAAAAGGAACAAATAAGGGCTTGTTTGTGTCATTGAAGGCAACTTTACCGCAGTAGGGTGTCCGAGTGAGCCAAGCCAAAGGAGAGATGGAAACTCTGTGGCTGTCGTCGCGGGCTGCGAAGGAAATGAGACCGGAAGCGGTAGGAATGCTAGATATAAATATCAGGGCTGAGTGTGTGTGAGTAAGTACGAGACATTTTTGTTTTCTGCTTCTGCTCCTTTTCGTCCTCTTTACGTGAAAAGCCCTTTGTCAGCTCCATACTTTTTATCCTACCTACGAAGACTTTCAGTGCCGAGTTTTGGGCTAAGGTCGCATAGACAAAACGTGGAGAAAGAAAAAACAAAGGGGGGGACCATTCAGAGGCGAAAAGCATTCCGCCTTTTGTTCGTGCCTGAGTAAGAGTGTAATTGCTGTTGTTCCGGCTGCTCCACTGCTAATGATCCTTCGCGCATTTCCTCGGGGCATAAAGGTAGGAGACAAAGACGGACCAAAGCAGTCTCCTTAGCGCCTCCACGACGTCTAAGGCAAACTAACTACTTACTCTCTCTGTGACAGTACTGAACTTTAAGTTCCATGTACTAGTCCCCCCGGGGAAATGAACAGAATCACTACGTTCTTTATTATCTCATGACCTCTCATCCACTTTGCCAGAGGAAATGAAATGAGCAATCTGAAAATGTTTGCACATTACTGCAGAAGCTACAAAAGAAACAATAAACAATCTTCTGATGGGTCAATATTTGCAGTGAAGAGAATTGGTTGGGGTGTAGTAACAGGTACAGTCAGACCCCTTTGAGACCAAAAACAGCAGACCAGCAAAAAATTCAAGTTATGGATTTTTCAAGTTGGAGGAATAAAGAAAGGAGGTTAGCAGGAAATTATAATTGGTAAAGTTTTGGGCCACACATTTTTTCCTGAATAACTTTACAGAATGCTAAAATTGAAGGTGATCTTTTATTTGCTCAAATACTCTTTAAATTCCTTTAAGAATTCATCAAATTTACAGTTCTATTGTCTTTCTCTTTCCTGTGTCAAACAAAACATTAAAAGAAGGTCCCCAGAAAATTTGAGTCATGGAGGTTTGATAATGAGAAAATGAGCCTTCAAGTTAGGAAGGTTTTCACTGAATTTTTCCAATTGATAATTCAGCCTGAGAGTTGAGAAAAAAAAAAATTTTAACCTACATAAACTGAATCCCTCCAAGTTCAATAGTTCCAACTTGATACAATACTTTAGTTTGACTTCACAAAATAGTTGACGAACTTTAAACAGTCGTCTCGGTAGTTTCTTACAAACTTTATATTACCTTATCAATTTATCTTTCAGCGATTTCCATCTCTAAAATTACCACCACGTCCGAGATTATCAGAAACTTCAAGATCTTCTTGAATTGTGCATTTGGATTATTTTTGAAAAAAAAGTTTCCAAATATAAAATATTTGCTTGGAAAACTGTTTCAACACCAGAAGACATTTTGGAGAAACCGTGACGTTCGAAATCACTGACGGAAAAACAAAAAGACAGAACTAATGCACTCGAAATATTTTCCGTTTTAAGCCGTATTTCATAAAATCTGTTCTAAAGGCTCCAATAAATTATTTAGGAGCACTTGAGCAGGAATAACTTCATATGGATGACCTTTTAAAGTTTGGTTGCTGAATCGTACTTTGAAACAGATGTGAGCTTACTTAAATATTTTCTTCCTCCATTTCAATCAGGAATGATGATCAAATACTAATTCGTGAAAAGGACATTGCTTTCTTCCTTTTCCAAGAATTACAAGTGAATGACGGACTCGACCTTTGAATCAACCCTTGCCCTTCGAAAATAATTTATTTGAATGCAAAAGTCCTTTGTAACCAATTGTAACCAGCCTGCATGTTGGAGTCTGCAACAGTTGTTCAACTATACGAGTACATCGCCGTACAACGTCATTCAATTCTCTATCCAATTTCTAGAATAGCCTTTGTAGAATTAATTCTGGATGAATGGAGATTCAGTCCATTCAAAGACAATTGATTTGATTGATGCGATAAGAGCAATGCTCAATTCCCTTTTAAAGCCTGACTAAAGCGAATTTTCTTTGAATCGGCCTAATTTTGGTGAGATATTTGAGAAGAGTTAAGCATGGACAGTTTGAACATACTGTATTCTGGTTTGCCTCATCAGGAATCGAACTAACGGAGTCAGTGTAATGATGATCTGAATTCGTTTCAATAAATGGCCTTGATCGGTTTCCGCATCAAATTAATTATTTTCAAGTGGAACAGAGGCGTTAATGAAAAGCTTAATTGATGATTTCGGATTTTTCTTATTCTTTAAGAAGCTCATCAGCAATGCGCTCAAGTCTGGAGCTAGTGTACAGGTGTGATGACAATTTTCTTAGTGGAATCTCAGGCATAAAATTCACCCCTGGCCCTTGTTTCATTATATTCATCAATGAGTGCATCTGAAAAAGTAGTATTTCATTTTGTAACTGATGAAATACTTAGACACATACCATTTTATCCCAATATAATAATTTTCTGATCACATTTCTGGACCAAGTTATTTCTCACTGCTTGGTTAGCAAATGATTTGAAATGTTACAAATATAATTTTTGCAGAAAGGAAATCCTGAAATTGAGAAGCTACTTTTTGAACACCCTGTCTTGCCCCATCAGCATAAGCTGGAGTATACAGTATAAGATGATTATATCAAAACTAGTTACCTAGCATTATATTTGTTAGTCTTGCTCTTTCCTAGTCAAAGTTCTGCTGGAAAAATCTAGGTGAACCTAACTTTTAGAAAGTCCTATTTATTGGTGCTATTGGAAAATTACACAAATGTATGTAATTAAACTGCCAAATCAGCTGGCATTATGAGCCCTTTACCAGTAATTCTCAAAGTTTTGGACTAGTTTATTTGTAAAAATGGCAATCATGGAACACCCAAAGTTTGAGACTTCAAAACTCAAAAAAGTATTCCTAATATTTTAGGTCACTGGTACGCGGCTGTTCCACATGATTAAAATTGGCACTTTATTGCTTCAAAGCAGCTGAAAAGCCCCATTTAATACCTTCCAATTAATTTCTTCAAGTAGCTGTTGGTCACTAAATTACTGACAGCTGTCCTGTTCTAAGATTTCTAAGTTGATTATTGGTATAGATGCGTCCAAAAATTATAAACAAGATTTTATGAAACTTTTTTAAAGTGAGAATTTCACGTGAGACTCACACTTTACATCACCTCAGTTGGAGAAACATATCACTGATTATAAAAAAATGAACATACTTTTAACCACAAGAATACAATGCTGAACCTACTTGAAACTCGATGATCTTTTCTTCGTAATGATTTCCAAGTCATTTTTTCAACGCTGTATGTCAAAGTCACAGGCTACATTGCAAATCGTTGGCAACTCAGAGAAATCCACGACTATTGTGATGGCAGCATCTTGCTATCTAATGAAATAATTCGTAAAATCTAAAGAGATCGTTAGAAAAATTCCAAAGCCAAGTGCTCATATTCCCTCATTCATTTGTAAAAAAATTTTGTCTATTAGAATAGCTAGCAACCTTCAATAAGATTCAATTATAGCCTCGCCCGTGGATCCTGCGGAAAATTCGATTATTTCAATCGTAGGTCAACCAATTGAATCTTTCGAAAATTCCCCTGTGCTGTGCGCGAAATAAACGTTGAAAATGTTCTATATACAATGCCCAGAGAATTTCAAAATTATGTGATGCAAAAAAAAATTCTGGCACAGAGCGGCAAGAAACCTTGTGCTGCTGCTGTTGCACAAACCTCCATAACAGGCAATCCTCGCTTTCGGTCATCTCCTTCCCAGACCATAAAGCTTCTTCTAAGTCGGCTTCATCCTCATCCTTTTTCTTCTTCCACTTCTCGTATCTGGGCAACCAGCATCACTTTTCTCAACGAGTAATAACTCATGCCTGCTCATTGTCATCCCACCAGAAAAATTCCAGCCCATGCACTCGTGTATCTTTATCTTCTTTTCAGGCCACCGTAATCCGAAATAAAAAAAAAACTTCCTTTTTATTGTGGAGGAATGATTCTCCGGGATATAGTGATGCTCACTTCAACGGGAAATTCTTCTGGAACTGTGACGCTTTTCCCTTGAGGGAATCGTGGATGTGGCAGGAAAATGTCCCCTGTTTGTTCGTGCATGCGTGAGGATTAACGAATAAAACATTGCCAACATTCATCAAAGCAAATAGAAAAATTTCCTTCATTTCTTCACACAATATGATGCTGACAGTAAACGAAGAACGACGAAAGGAGTCTCTCTGAAAGAGGCCGCGAAAATTCGGAAATTATCCAACGCGGTTTGGATCTTTTGCGCATAAAAAAGTCACGAATTTTCCGAAATTTTTAAATATATTCCTGATCTCCCGAATAATCTACCAGAGTCACTCCCCGATTGGTTGAAATACGAGTGAAATATACACCGCAAAAAAACATCGTCACGAGAGAAAGGTCATGAAAATTCATCAATTCGAAATTGCTTTCGAATCACATCAGGAATATTTGGCAGCAACGTGGAAACAGAAAACACGAGCGGTGATGCCCAAAAACAATTCTTGTCATTGAAGAACTGAAGAATTGCGTCTGGACAATCAAAGCCACGTACTTTCATCTCTGCTTTCTTCCTTTTCTTCTTCTCCGCAGTATCAGCCAATCTTTGAAAGATGCGTTCAATAGCAGCAGGTTCTCTGAAACTTCATCTTCCAGAGAAAAACACCGAAATCTCCGATCATTCCTGAAATGGGATTGAAAACATCAACAAAAATTGAATAAGCTTGAAATACACAACCAACAATGAGAAAAGGCACATTACAGCGAGATGATCTCTTCCAAGGCATACGCAGTCAGAAATACCTTTGATGAGGGCGTCGGAAAAAATATTCACAACGCGGGGACGAACTATGCATGTTTTTCTTTCTTTCCGGAAAAAAATATCAGAAAAACATGTTTAAAGTCAGCAACAAACACTATACTGCGACGAAAAATCGAAAATTGATTCTTCTCCCACAAATAAACACAAAAAAACCGACACGATGAGAGAGAGAGAGACAAATAATTTCACTCACATCATTCACTATATACACACTCGTCGATGAAACAAGTGACGGGCGGACTGACTATACCGAAATGATTTTCAGAAAGAAAGAAGTCAAGTCACCACTGTGAAATACAAGTTGACACAAAATAGAGGGAGCGGGGGGAGGGGGGTGATGACTAAAAAGAGAGTGAGAGAGAAAGAGAAGAATGAGCAGTGATCAGGCAGGTGATCGTGGAGGGAATGAGGCCCAAGGCGCGACGCGTCGGCGCTGATGAAGGCTCGACAGCAGAGCCGATCGACGGATCGATCGGCTGCTTTTCCGGCTGCAATGACGAAGGGATACGTCAGCGCTTTCGTCGACTCGGATATGACGAATTATCAGTTGGAGCTATGGAGCAGGCAAAAAAAACAAAAAGAAAGGAGACAGGAGAAACACACACAAATTATTTATTTCTTCGGCGAGGGATCCGTCTAAAATTTAGCCACATTATTCAACAATGTGGCAAACGAAATTCGGTTGCAAATTCCACAACTCTTTACAATGCCAATCCGTCATCTATTCATCTCGCGCAAAATAAAATCAGGATGCAGTTCATTTTGATGATTGTATATTAGTACTGTAGTAAGTGCGTTGACTAAAATAATCATCGGGATAAAAATTTGAATTAATTTATTTCAACCTATCCCGCGCCTCTCACGTAATTCATTGGTGCAAATGATGGGATTCTGATTTTTTTTCGATGTGTCGAAGGACCTCCGGATGGTACCAAAGCAATAAGAGTCAAATCCAAAAATGCCAATCATCTCGATCCGATTTCTCCTTGGCATAGGAAACTCTAATATATAAGTTGGATTTTTTGCAGAAAAGCTTGGCGAAAATCTTGTGACCCAACTATTTGTATGAATAGTTGGGTAAGTATAACAATGAATAAATTAAATGTTGGTCATATTTCTCACTAAAATAATTTCAAGGGAAAACTGCTGGAATTTAGTGCCATATTATTTGGGATTAAACCTGAATGTCTTTTTCAAGACCACGTCATCTGTTGAAAAACAAAAAAATGAACATACAGTATTGCACATAAGTTTTATCGACGCAATCAATTTCTTTTCTACATCCCCAAAACTTGCAAATGCGAATTGCCGTCTCTTAAAAAGCGTATTGCAAATAATGACATTTTCAAATCACGATTTCTTATAAAAAATGATTCTATCTATGGTATAGTTCGCAATCTCTAGATTGGCACAGTTGAAATCAACGTAGCAAACCAACTGAAAATTAAAACATTCACAAAGAAATGAACAGAGTACTGTACGATAAAATTGGTTTTATTCAAGACTTTTGTTGAAACTGTACACAGTACGGTACTATATTTATTTTCTAAATTTGCTTTGCTTTCCAAGGAATAAGGGCTGATTAAATTTCGGGGAAATCTTACGATGGATGAACTAGGTTCATTTGAATAACATTATTTGTTTCAAGAGGTACATATCAATTATAGGATACAACAGTGCTATTATAGATGGCAAGACTTTAAGAAATACTGCTGAAAACTTTTTCAGCCTATCATATAAGAGGACTGAACCTGAAACCCAAATAAACTCGAAGTTCCGTTTTGAGATACAATATGTCAGAAAACTTCGTCGAAAATAGTTGGCTGAGCTATATTTGTAGAATGATTAGTTCGCGTCTATATATACATCATTCGGCAGGAATGTGCCAAGTGCTGATGAAAAATCAGCACTGAAATACGACAGGTCAGTTCATTGATGCGATGCCAATTTTCATCCGAATTCCAACTTTATACGTCGTAAATTTTGTTTAATTTTCAGTGCAAGTTTTTATTGCATTTCAGAAGCTATTCCAAATCACAATTCGCTAAATGACTATATGTCACTGCGTCAGATTATTACGTTTCGGAGAATTGTTTGCTCGAGATTAATTGCGATAAATGGTAACTCATCGAAAATAATATTCTATATCCCCATGATTGATATAGTGCTGTACTTGCAAAATGCCCTCAGTGTAGAGCACATATTCATCAATTCTATTCACCGAAGGTTAAGAAGACTATTGAAGAGTCTGATAAGAGCAGTGCTGGGACTGATCCAATTTATCCTCATAAATAGGTGACACCTGTTTTCATTCGCCCATTTCAAATTGAAAGTTAAGGCAGTTTCAGGAAGCGTCTCTACTTTATTGAGAGCTTTTCCACAGAACTGAATAAACATGACTTTCTGTCTAATAAAATTATGCTTATTCCTTCACCTTTGCGAAGGCACTTCTCTGAAAAGTTTTCTGGCAAATATTGTGATTCCCGATGGAATTCAAGAGCTTTCAAAGCATTCATTCAAGAGCACCTAGATAGGCTTTATTGATAATTTGAAGTCCAGAAATGTTCATGAGAACAGATTTTTCGGTACCTTGTTCATCTACAATAATATCTGAAAATTCATTGAGCATTTATACTCTCATATTTTATTTGTCAATTGAAAATTGACTGTTATTATTCATGTAAATTGTAGATCAACGCAACAAAATCCAATTCTATTTTCTGGTTTCGGTCTTCTTTTTCAGATTTCGAAATATAATCTCATCTTTTTCGGAAAAAATCAGGAAGCTCAGATGATGCTCGTCAAACATAACTTTGGAAAAAAATCATCATTTCGATTTTTATTCAGGTATGAAGCTAGATTTTCAAACTTTTGGCGATATTCGACGTAAAATTGCAGAAATTTTTTTAAGCATTCCGCTTCCGTTTGATTTTCGCTATATATATACACCCATGTACATCAAAAAGTTGTCTTTCTCTGATTTAGGAATATTGATCGGTATATTCAGCAAGATTGAGAGACAGATTTTAAATATGTATATTGATTTTCTGAATGGAGTAACACAATGCCTTGAATATTATTAGATTTTCCACCCGAAGTATGCATCCATCACAGTGAAATCTTTCTTTTTATCTGGGCGTCATCATCTGAAATCATCCTCAAAGCGGAATGGTTTTTTTTGTAAATCTGGATTCTTTAAAACAGCTTTTCCTGGAAATGAAGATAAATCTACAAGAAAGCGAATCAAGCGAGCCAGTCCCAAATTTTCGCCTGATTTGAATATCTCAAGTGTAAGAGGACTTGTTGAAATGAAGATTGAAAGTCAGTTAGGCTATTATTACTTATTACAAAAAAATTTGCTTAAAGTCCAATCTGTCAAAAGGAACACTATTTTCGGATCTCTTGATTCCTTAGACCCCTTTTCTATAGATACCCCGGAAATCGATCCATTGGGAATCAACACGAAAATTGTTTCCACCATTTCCTTCATTGAATCACAAAACGAATTTAAACCGACGAATGTAGCTACCTGCTGACTTGCTCATGAAATATATCTGAAAGCTGTTTTCGTTACTGCTGGTCAGGCATGTTTTCGTTCTGATTGTTTTACTTTTACAATGACGAACCAGGGATATGAAAAAGGTGAAATTTTCGTTTTGCATGAAAGCAAGTTATAATTTAAAAAAAATTAGATTCCGTGAAGAAATGATCAGAACTGGTCGTACAAAAAGTGAAACCGATAAATCTCGAACCCTTTATTGCTCAATAATTTTTCAAGGTGATCCTAAGAGAAATGATCATAATCGTCTCAGTGAACACAATTTGTTCCAGTACAATTTATTCACTAGGATGTCTTTGCAAGCTGGATTGAAAAAATTTTCAATCTCTTATCAAAGCAAATTTTCAGTTTTGTCCAAGCATCACATTCATCTATACCATAGCTTTCAAGTATACCATATTTACACAAGTACCAGGCGTACCTTTTTTCTCAAATTTCAGAAGAAAAAAGGGGTGTGCGTCATAACCGGGTACACATTTTTCAAGAAGTTTTTGGAAGTTATGTGTGCTTTATACTTGATTATAATGGATAAATTTCAAACAAATTTAACAAGGAAATTTTTTTTGTACTGAAACAGTTCAAAATTGATCAGATTCTTGTTCAATTCATGCCTAAATTCAATTTTTTGTTTTTATTTCAAACTTTATTAGTTTTAGATTCACTAAAAATTGGGGTGCACATCTTACTCAGGTATAAGATTTTAGCAAAATTTCCAACTGAAAAACCCCTGTGTGTGCCTTACTTGAGGGCACGTGGTACTTGCTCTAATTGCTCAGGTAGTACCCGGAACCCACATGCTATATTTGCAAGGACATTGCAAATATCTTCTGCGGAAAAGTCGCCATGTATATACCAAAATGTTTGCATTAAATTCTTCTTCGTTAAACTTTATGTCTTTACGTTTGTCTGGGACTCCGGGTGCAAGAACTTTAAGGATAACCCTCATCGAATATAGTGCGGAAAATAAAAGGAGACATGCGCGGAAGAGGCGAATTAGCAGTTCGCTGGCGCGGATATGAGAACCGAGGGAGGGATATGAAGCCACGAATAACTCGATGACTGTGACGACCAACAGATCAGCGGACACGGAAAACCAAAAGCTGTATAGAAGTCTTCAAATAAAAGCTCAGACCAACAGGATGACGACTGATTGGCGGACTGACAAAAAATCGAGAGAGAAAACTTGCAATCCGTGCCTCATCGCGATTGCGCATGACGGCGGGTAAATCGCATTTCACGGCTGCTGCTTTCAAAACAATCGCGCGGATCGACATTGAAAAATTAAAATCTCGCCTGAGGTGTACGTGAAAATGAAAAAAATAATTAAATGAGAATAATTCACGACGCAGCCTAGGAAGTAGTATTCTGCGAAATGACTGACTGTCTTCATTGAGATGACTAATTACTGGATATGATTATAAATTTTTAAAATTTGAAATTTCAGATGAACAGATTCAATTAATGATGACCTTATATACATCGCACACGTTTTTTTTTTCAAATTTCAGAGAGCAACACATCTTCCAGATCACCATGAACTTATGTCCTTGGAAATCTGTCAAATCTGCAGATTGGAGTTAGTGGAGCTGATTTAGCTATAGTCTTCAGGGGAAACCCCAAACTTTCATGAACTGTTATAAAGGCAACTGGATTCCTGAAACTAACAGGAATCAGCTGCATAGTTCAGTGCAAACTCTGGGGTTTGAAAATTTGCAGGAAATTGCTCCAGAAACGAGGACGAGAAACGCAGGAAGTTCTCTTATTCGTCCTACAAAACTTGCTGATAATGCTACTTGCAACATCGATTGATAATCCAATGAGGCTCAAGTTTTGATTTTCTGAAACGAAATGCGAAGCTCTCATTTTATTGTTTTTCGCCCAGAAACTTGAGTTATAATTGCGTGCATAACAGCTATATACGAGTAAAATAATATGCAACTTTATATTGCTGAATTTTATCTTGGAATATTCCAATAACCGCTAACTTATTTTATGCATGCATGCATGGACGTTTAATCCCTTGACTGATATTCGATTGATGATAATAGACTGCCAAAATCTGACGGACTGAATTATTCATTGAGTGTCAAAGCCGAAATCTCTGTCAGAAATCTAGGATTAAAAAATACATATTCAAAGCTAAATATGCATGCCATTATTATTTGGGATGACTGTTTTCTTTACCTGATTTATGCAAAACTTTGAGTCTGTGTTTTTGTCTAGGATCCCCTATTTCGGCGATTTCACACCAAAAGAAGATGGCTTGTTTTTTTTGTTTGTTTTTTTTTACAGAAACTTCACATTCTCTCTGATGAGAAGCAAAAACAGAGCAAACTTCACGTAGATTAACATTTGATTGATCATTTCGACAGTCATCCACTGAGAAGACTTGGTTTCCACATTCCAGAAAATTTCAAGGAGAATCAAACTAGAGACTTCTCGCAAATAATTTTTGAATCAAAAAGGAACAGAAACGGCCCGAAATGAAATTTCACCAAATGCGTCTATACATTTTGAATTTGGCTGCTTCAGTAAAACTTTAATTGAAGTTCTTCATTGTATTAATTCTGCTTGAATAATTTTCTGAAGTATTTTGAATTTGGAAGAATGTGCAGACACTGTCAAATACCGTCTTCAACTTTTGAATCCTTTTTTTAAATCTTAAATTGTACCACCATTTGTCTTCAATCTTCTTTAAAAAAAAAGACTGATATCATCCTGGGAAATGGCAGTTTAATACAGCAGGTGGTACCTTGCAATTTGACCTCTCACAATTTGACCATCCTGCAATTCAGCAGTCAAATTTGCAGGGAAGGACGTCTGCTGCGCAATTCGACCTGCAGAGAGACATGAAACATCAAATGCCATGTAGAAAACATGCCATTTGACATTATCTTGCAATTCAACCAGTTTGCAATTGGACCCTAGTTCAGCAGCAAATTAGCGTAGAATTTCAAGGTATCATCTGTATTAGAAACTTTCATTCATCATTTTCAGAAGTGAAGAAAACAGCTCATCAACTTGACAATCAAAAATTTTAATATGAGTGAAAAAGACTGTCAATCTTTTTAAAAATTTTCAAGGAAATACTGAATCTTTAATGAAGTGATGCTGCCCACTAACCCAGTGTGTTTGTCATTCTCGAAAAATGATGGGAAATTTGATGTATTCTCATGTGCCATGATTTATTTTCTGTGATTAACTATATGCAGTGTTTTATCTTCTATACTGGCTGAAATTTGTTTAGATTTGATGAATGTATGTGTGTGGGAGGAGGGGTTACATTTTGAATGGGGGGAAATTTTGTGACTGTTCACAAACAGCAAATAAAGATTGTACATCAATCAATCCATCATCAGTATAGTAACATTTGAGATGGACAAAAAATAAATAAAACAAAAACAAAAATTATCAGAATACAATCACAAGGGAAGTTTCCAACACCTAAGACAAATAAAAACTTTGAAGATCTTCAGGATGAATGATCATTCATCATCTTCGAACAACTTCACTTCCTTCAGATCCACTTTGAGGCTCCAGCACAATATGACATCGAATCTATTCAAGCAAATGATATGCGAGAGAAAAAATCCCTACAGTCAACAACTGCGAATTTCGAAAACACGAATGACTTCGCTCATTTAATTACAAAGCCGGATTCCATCAGCAGAAGAAATCCGAGCTATTCCATCTTGAATTTCCAGTGAGCAAATAATATCGGAAAGTTCTTTCGGTTGCTGGAAAGCGGCTCTTATATACACGACGAGTACGACGCTTGAAACCCCCGCTTCGGGCAATTGAGCCCATTAGGGCAATAACCGGAGAACTCTTCGATCTCCGCCCTTCTTTCCGAGGTTTTTTTGTTGTCTCTTTCTTGTTTTTCTCTGTTCTTGTTTTCCTTTCACATGTGCCTGAGACTGGATGTTTCTCAGGCACATTCAGGTGAAATATCGCGGAAATCGGGTCAAGTGCTTCCGGACTAAACACGTCGCGACACATTTTTGCGTCCCTTTTTCCTCTCCCATCAGTTGATTAAACTTGAGCCGAGTCCCGGGAACCCGTACTTATTCCTAATCACTATTTTTGCAGTGATGGAAGTGCAACCGAGCATTTATTTTTTATCTTTCTCCTCAGAACCCTTCGAACCCTTCTGTCAATATAGGTGAAAAACCAACCATGATAATGATTCATTTTTTTCTTTCTGCTCGAATTGAGGTTTCTGCGATCTTGTTTTCATATTTTACGCAATTCATCAAAAAGTATCAATTGTATATACTTGCTTCGAGATGATGATTTTTTTTTCTTGATCCTGATTTTCCCAGAAAAGGGCATATATTCTTGTGTCTCAAAGAATTTCCCGTGCAAAACTTTTCTTATAATAAGATGGTCGGAAGGTGTGAACTTTTAAAAATTGGGGTTGCAAGAAAGGCGTTTATTATCTCAATAAAAAAATACCACGGCAGGACGGCATTACTCTGTAGTAAAAATTAAAGTATGTAGAACAAATTCTCTTTTTCTGTATTTTTCACGCATGAAAAATTCTTTTAAATCATCTGTGGAATGGAATTTAAGCGGAAATTAAAAATGATCATTGCTGCACCGCGTTTTGTTGCCATGACTCGCGTTCAATAAAATATCGAATATCGGGCCGTCGATTTCGAATTTACTTAGCTTCAAAGTATTATTTAATTGGTGACGTAATGCGAACAAAGCTTCGAGATGAGAGTAGCATATTTACGGTGAAATGTATTTTTCTTGTTGAGGTTGAAAAATAAGTCAAGTAATAATGGCGTCTTTTATTTTCGTAAATACGACAATGAATTCGATCAAGATAAATTCCTTATTCATGAAAATATCGGCCCGTGGACCTCTTCTAATAGTTCTACCTCATATTATTGAACAATGTGATGCCTATATGTAAAAAAAAAACTTTTATTTCGAATATAGAATGATATTCATCTGCCATCACCTGCTGGAAGAAATACTTGGAGAAAAATGAGCATCCAAAGACATGGAACCTCACACACATCACTCCAAGACACCGAAATTATTTCAGAGGCGCGAAAATATGAGGTATTTCCCTGTAGAGTTCCCTTCCTAGAACGCGAGGAGAATGAGTAAATTGTTCTGGAGCAGCATTGCGGTTCGTTGGGTACGAGAGATGGCGAGAAAATTGCGAGCCAAAAGACCTCCATTCTCGCTCATTTTGTAGCGTTTCTATTTCCTCCCATCTCACTTCAGCTTTGCCTTGCCTTGCTTTGCCTCACGACGACGTGATCATCCTCTGCCTTTTCTTTTCCTCATCATTTTTTCTCTCATCTCGGGAAGAGTGCGCTGAAAAGATGACGATCATCTTGAGATTGAGAGAATGAAGCCCGAGGGAAATGAAAACCTTGTGGGGCAGGAAATCGAAGAAAAAAGGAAATACCGCGAAGATAATTCTGTTGTTTTCATCAACGTGACGTGGCCAGAATAAAAACTGGAGTAATTGAAATAATTCTCTGTGTGTCTGTCAACAGCACTCCAGACACCACCGTTTTTGAACTTGAAAAACAGTCTCGGAAAAAATCGTAGGAACGAATATCTATATTACGATTGAAATGAATCACGTCACTATCTATAGCTCCACAGTTTTTAAAAATATAACTGCACAAATCAGCCACACAACTACCCATATTTGCACGCAACTTCGAGTAAGAAACACTGTGTGGGGGGTTTCAGTCCAGAAAACTTTTAAAATTGTACCCCCAAGTAAGATGTGTAGCTCTAAAACCGTAATATTGAAAAAACGCTCAAAATATGAATTTAAACACGAGTTGGATTCAGCTAATTTCAGTTATCGGTGGACTCCCTCTACAACAATCTTGTGTACAGAGATACTGTATTCTGTGTACAATGAATTCTTTCTGATCCCTTGAATTTTGTTTTAGTGGGAGTCCATCTGAATTACAATAATTAAAATGTCTTTCTGCTGAAATTTGTCAAAAGTTTCCCATTGGAATCTGCTAAAATGCACGGCAAAACGTATTCTAAAACATTTTGAATAATTCACACCTTCCTGTGACACGCACCCCTTTATCCCCTGTCAATTTTGAGAAAACTGTGTGCAAGAGCTTGAGCAAATATTGTAATTCAGATTTTGAAAAACTCCAGACGTATTCTGGAACATCCTAAGCCTGATATATTAAATGCTATCTTCATTTGAATGGTCACATGAAAGTAATTAACACATATGCATATTGGTTGCCTTGAATACTGGTTTGGTCTACCATTTAAAGTTTTCCAGCCAAGAAATGTTGGAAACTAGCATTAAAAAAAATATTACTAGCCCTAAACGTGGCAGATCCTGGAAAATCTTCGGAAATGTCACAATTCCGCTTTTATAAAAAAAAATTGCGGCCTATAGTTTTGACTTATGATAAACAATTGCACTCTCTATATAATTGTGACTTTTGAAAAGATGAGATACTGTATCCCATACATCAAGCATTCAATTAGATACCGTGCAAAGTATTTTGATGAAATACGGTGAACCACATGACTGGACAGTTGTAGGCTGCGAATACAAATGAGTCAGTTTTTGTTTATTATGATGTATAATATGCAGCACTGGAACGATGTTCCTTGTCTGGAGGAATGCTGACTATTTTGGGAAAATCCGAGTTACAATGCAGAAAGTGCAGGCGCTTTCTTTATATCTTCACGATTGATTGGTTCATATGTTTGACGAGAAAATACATTTCATGCCGCAGACATACAAGGAAGTACCCCACAAAACAACCCAAATAACGGGCAGTATGATGCGAATACAAATTAGTGATTATACACATTACGTCAGAAGATATTTTCTCGCCAATTTTCGATTCCGGGGAAAATCCTTTCGGATTTTTTTTTAAATCTTCAATGTAGAAGTGCAATTTATATTCGCTACTATGATAGCATCGTGTGTTTGAGTAAATAATATATTCCAACGGTCGCAGATATTTGTTTCAAGGGAAATGTTCACCACAAGCATCCCAAAAATGTGGGACGATGTGCGAATACAAAATTAGTATCTCATCACAGCAGATAAAATGGGGTTTTAGATCCGCTGTAAAATGTGCTAAAAACGTGTACTGTACTGTATAGTCGCTCCACTGTCGGATCATCACTTTCCCTTTTGACAAACCCGTCGCTCCATGTGAATCATTCCACGTCTCCATCATCCTCGCATTTTCCATTTGGTTCAGCGAATTTGCACTACACAAAAGCCATTAGCAAACCGAACCGTGCGGACGCAGTAAGCATATAACCGACACGCGCTGACATCCCAGCAGAATAAGGAACGGTATATATAAGACGACTAACAAGGAACAACCAGCAGAAAGAGAAGCTCGAGGGTTGGTTCATAAGTTTGGGGACCTTTTTGAATTAGATCCAATAGATTTCCTACAATTATTATTACTATTTTGTTATTTGCATAGCCCCATCATTTGGCAATGCTTTAGTACTGTTCAACATACTCTTTCCTGATTTTAATGCATTTATTCTTGCAATGAATACAATATGATCAAAACAGTTGTTGCAAAAATAAATGGTAGAGTGTGATTTGTTATGCTGAATGATAAACTCAGGAGTCCAAATTCTTGGGAAGACTCGTCCTTGTGCATCTCTGTGTGAACCAGGAAAGACCTTGGTTCACACACACTTTTTCTTGAAGCGTACAAGGCTGTTTTGTATTGCCAAATCCTGGTACTGTTATTTGTCCTTGGAAGACAGTTTTCCTGGTTTCTGAATCCATCAAAATTCTCACTCTTCTCTGAGCTCTCATACCAGACACTGCAGAGTTTTTGTGAATATTGCGTGTGTTGACTGTGTTCTTGAATTACAAAAACCTTAAAATGGGGTGAAATTTCACCCCAGTTGTAGCCCAACCAAATTCTGTTGTTTTATTCATTCTCATCTAAAATCAAATTCTTCTAAACTCAAATCATTTCTTAAACATCTATATTGTCAAGGATTTATTCCTGACAAGAGTGCCAAAAAATTGAGTTTTGCAGTTGGTGGATTGAGCTGCTCTTTGACAGCAGAAAATGAGGTTTCCCTGATGTCCTCAAAATCAATCCTTGTCAGGTTGTTCCTCACAATTGGGAACAGCCACAATTCACAGGGTACCAATTCATTTAACTTGTCTAGTTCTGGCACTGTTTTAACCCTTGGACAGCGGCAGCCTCCTTTCCATCCCAGGGCTAAGTCGGACTTTTTCCTGATGGGTGTGCATTATATTTTTGCACAAGGTTATGCAACCCCTGCCAGGTGGGGGATGGCAAAGTCAGATTTTTCTGGGGATAATGAAATGCTGGGAAAGTCCTGAGTTGGACTTTTTCTGTATTGACCTCTAACCTGGGCTCCTGGCTTTCAAGCTTAAATTTAATCTTTGAATGGGGAAACAACACAAGGCCAGGGAAGAAAAAGAGAGCCTTGAAGCTTTCATTTTTTAATTTTTAGGTGAAATTTTTCTGTGGAAAATTTAAAAAATGCCAGGATTTTTCCGGACTTTGCCCTGCACACACTGTTGGAGTTTTTTTCAATTCCACTCTGGAGTGCCACAAAAATCTGCGAAAAAAGTCCGGCTTAGCCGCAGAAGGGTTAATGCTTGGATTTATCGCAGGAAAAAAAATTGCATTGAAATCGGCGGAGAATGCGTCAACAGCAGCACTGAAGTGTTGCCAGATGATTGGGCTATATTCCAAAAAAAAAACTAATTAATTTTGAAAATTCCGTTGGGTACATTTCAAAAAGTCTGGATACTTATGAACGAACCCTCGCACATAGAAGCGGAACGGCGGAACGGAAATGGAATATCGTCCACGAATGAAGTTTGTTTTGTGCAAATGCGCTGAAAACGAAAAAAAAAGAAATGCACGGGAGAAACGGGAATCAGGAATTTATAGAGAAGGAAAATGACAACAACACGAAAACAGAAAGAGACGAAGAAATAAATCGAGGACAGGCGAAAGAGAGAGAGAGAGAGAAACTTTGCCACAGGATGAGTTGCTCTGCGACTTGTTTGTTTTGTCGAAATCGAAGCGCAAACTTTCGCTCCATGTCGACTGCGATTTTGCTCCTTCTCTCTCTCTCTCTCATTCCCACTAAATATATATGTATCGTCAACCGCCTTTGTGTGTATTGTTTGGTTTTCGAGACTCACACACCCTATTCAATTACTCCGTTCCGGGGTTTCAAAATAGATCGCAGAGGAAATCAGGAAATACTTTCTTTTTTTTCTTTCGTGAATTGTATTCCCATTTTTCTTTGTCATCACGATCAATCGGAGTGGACTTTGAGGGAAGGGCATCGGACCCATGTTTAGTTTCCCCAGGTCTCCTGAGTAGACAGGTTGATGAACCATTTGTGCAAATGTTGACAAGCAAGCTCTGCTGCTGGGACAGATTGAATCTTCTAATGATTCACATCTCTTTCGGAAAACATTGGCTTTTGAGATCAGCCATCATCAGCAAGGAAGACAAGGTTAGCAGAATATTCAATCTCGTCCACATTGAGTCGAAATTTATTGATTTGGAACATTTCTCTCGATTCAACTTCACTCTGCATTTGACTGGATTTCGATCGAATATTTGACTGAAAATTCTTCTTTGTATATATTTCGGTATAGGTGCCATGAAAATTGCGATGATTAATAAGCGGCAAGACCACGTGTGAACCTAAAGAACCGACCAATAATTTCAGCGGAATATCCACTGGAACAAATTTACCTGAACAGCTCTCAAAAGATTTTTAAAATTGCTAAAATGACTCTCATCGTAAATTGTCTTCGAGAGAGTGATCACTTGAATTGCTCGAAGTTAGGCGGAATTATCAGCACGCAAATTTGAATAAAATGTGCCCCAAAGATGAGTCGAAACCTGCCTCGAATGAAAGGAATTTAAAAAAAGGACGGTGATCTTGATTACACGTGATTTCGAATGACTCGGAATATTAAGAGACGGGCGATGTAGACTTTTCTTCTTTCGAAATAACGTTTTTAATCTTTCTTGAACTTCAGTAGGCAACTTCAGCATTATTGTGTAATTTTCTCGATAGACCAGTAAACATGCGAACAAGATTCTGGAGTGCTGACTTTCGTCGTTTTCCACGTGTCGGATAAAAATGAATCTGTTTAATTGATCTTTGCTTTTAATGATTGAGGAATCTTTGGATTATGCAAAATGAAAATCAATCTGTTTTTATCTACCGCAAGAAGATAATGTCGCTGACTGAGGGGGGCTAAAAATAAAGTTGTCGGAATGAAAATGTAAATGGCAAATGAATAAGCTGTAATGCGATTATTTTCCAATAAAAAAAATTTGTTTTCGGAACAATAAAAATTAAACTCTCTTGGACATTTACTTATCGGCAAATTATTGAGTTGAAAACCGATTATTTTTCATTCAAAAACACTTTCTTTGGAACAATGAATAATTAAGCTATCTTTAAAATGCATTTATACTGCATATTTATTTATTATTTTTTGCTGAAGTCACCCTGGCAGCTTTTTACTTTCCACTTAAAAGATTAGGCGCACATTTTTGGTGTGGCCTAGCTTCTCCTTCAAAATTCTTGAAATCTACATTGCATCAATTCCAAGGGTTGCCTGGAGATTTTCCAAAGTAATTCCGCCATTTTCATATCCAAATATGGCGGTTGTGAAGTCGCTGTTAATGAAAATGGCGCCGCCTTTAATCGATTGTTAATCCCGCCAATTTCATCAACAGCCGCCTTTGTCAGAGCAGTCATATTCGAATATTATAATTCTCCATGGGGCTTTATTCACATTATCTTTTAAGTTGAAATTTTTGAAAAAAGATGCATGGTTATCACATTCGTTTGTCTTGATCCTTAATGGGACATTAATTCCAAGGGTTGCCACGTTTAATTGTTTGTTAATTCCGCTATTTTCATATCCAAATATGGCGGCTGTGAAGGCTCGACAACTACTTTTACCGTCTTAATTGAGGTCGAAAGGGAGGTCTTAAGAATTTTAACTGCAACGTAATTAAGGTTCCCAACGGTGGGTATTAACAGGAAATTAACAAAGAATTAAGACGGTAAAAGATCAACAGCCGCCATATTTGGATATGAAAATGGCGGAATGAACAATCAATTAAAGGCGGCAGCCCTTGTTATCAATTTTACATCAATTTCAAGAATTCTGGAGTAAAGTAGCTCAATTTTATGCTACTTGAATTTCCATTCCAAAAGCATTTTTCAGGCCCCTCGCATTCCAGGAAGTCAACAAAATTCCTTCAAAGTAGGGCGCCAAAATTCCTATAAATATAATGAACCCCCACATTTTTTTAAATCGCGAAAATGCAGTCAGATCATGACTGTTCTTTCGGACCAAAGCTTGTCATATGGGAAGACCACCAAAGCAATCAATCCCCCCCCCCCCCCCCCAAAAAAAGGGGGAAGAAAATGGATCAAGGGCTTATCAGCTTGGCGGCCTGGGGGATCACGGTGAGGCGAAAATGGTGTAATGGTGAAGATACGTGTCATACATGCTGTGGCAGTAAGAAAAGAAGTCATCTATTCTCCCGGATATAATTTATCGCCGAACCCCAGCTCTCCCCACACAAGGAAAAATAAAATAAAATAAAAAAAAAAACCACATAGACTTGTTCATATTTCAGCTTTCCATGTCACCCATCATGGACTCTTATACAGGACGCGATCAGCGCCTGTCTTTGTTTCTCGTCTGATTGTAGCGGGTTCGAAAAATAAAATAAGAATTGATTCAATTCGATATTGAATCATTATGTTTGCAATTTCTTCTCTTTTGAGTTATCAACGTAAATTTTGGGGGAATTGAGGTAAGTGAGGCCTTATCACCGAATATCAGAAAACCCACAGAAAGCCGTTTAAATACACATCATATTGCAAGAGGGATGACGAGAAATTTAACCCGCTTATTATATGCGAAGACGTTTATTTTCGTCGAATCGACCTCGAAACTCAGATTGGTTACCGACAATTTGTCATGCAATTCCATGATCAAACAAGGAACAGCTTGATCAATACAGTATTTTTGGTTTTATTGGCTCGCAGAGAGAGAACTCCAAAGTTTCGCTGAATAATTTAAATTTCTATTACTGTTGCAGGTATCTATAATATAAGCAGAAGACCTTCAAAAAACTGAGATCCAGAAACGTGCGTTAGAAAGTCAAATTTTCAAATTTTCATCTTGGACTGCTTCCAATTTTAGAGAGGGCAAGATAAATTAACCTCTGAGGTGCTAAGAGTGAAATGGGATTTTATTCTTTCTGAATTTTGTGAATGTTGGATTTTTTCGCATTACGCATGCATGAAAAAATAAAGTTTCCCCCGGGAACAAACACGATCGTCAATATCGTTAAAGTAGGATAAATTATACAGAAAGAGTTATACAAAGTTGGATGAAATTTCCATACTGTATTTCGATCAATTTCTTCTGGCCGATTCCATCTTTAGTTTGATTCTATTGAGTCATGGAATATTGACGGATTCCGGCATGTGCAAAGTAAAATGAAAACCTCTTCAGACTTTAAGGATCAATCAGAAAAAAGAGCGTAAAAACATGCATATTTTTTTTCAAAAATATGAAGTTGAAAGATCATGTGAAAAAAGCGTAGAGAATTAGAACCGAAGAGCAACACCAGAAACAAGACCAAAACAATGCAGATAAAAATTAGCACCTGCATTTACAGTTGAACCTCTTCAAGTAAAATCTAAAGGGACAGGCAGAAAAAATTGACTTAGGGGTAGGTTTTGACTTGGAGAGGCTTTGTATGATAGAGGTTTGAGCTGCAATATTTGTTTTGGGAAACATAAAAAATCTTCAAAAATCTTAAATGGTGATATTTTGGGGCTTAAATTGCTTCTTGAATGAGTTGAAAGGATGCTGAAGTTGGAGGCAGGGGTTCATTTGGCCAATTCAGTCTTTCACTTCATTTTAAAACATAGCAATTCCTGTTTTTTTATTGCTTTTTACTTTCTTGTTCCAAAAAAATAATAACCAAAAGTCCAGAGAAAATTTGACTTATGGAGGTTCAGGGGGAAAGTCTTTAACTTAAATATGTTCTCAATGTGTTGTTTCTGAGGGGATTCAGACATGAATATGAAAAAATTCAACTTAAGGGGGTATTTTACTTACGGAGGTTTGAGTTATTGAGGTTCAAATGTATATATGAGCATGTACCAAAAATAAATACCTCCCTGCGGCATTTTGCAAATATTTAATCCAATAGAAACCGTGTTGAAGAATAATCCAATCTTTTATGCTCTTCCAACCCTTCCAACAAATTTCGTCCATTGTGAAAAATGCATTGTCCTAACATGAATCAAAGAAGAAATCCATGGATCTTACAGAGAATTATCAATACAATGACGCCGTTTTCGATATATACTGTACTGTATAAGGCATATGTCACGAACTCACGCATCGAAAAATGGTCTCATGGCAACTCGTCGAATGATCATCTTTAGCATTATAAGGCCTCGTGTGAGCGGAATCTCCCCCCTATTTTACTTTATATCTCCTTCGACGTTTTCTTTATTATTATTATTTTTTTACAGGAAATATCGAAGTCAGCGCAGTTCTGCCATATCCGGGAGGCTCATTTCTCACCAGAGCCCGGATTCCATGAAAGCGTAATGTGCAAAGAATGTGCGCATCACAAGGCGGAGGAAGGAAGAAAAATGGAGTCTGCAACGCAGCAGGATAACGTTATGGCAGTTCTTTTTTTCTTTTTTTTTTCTTTTTTTTTGCATATAAATTCGAATATACATCTTGAAGGCGGGAAATGCGCAATCTCCCTGGCAACTGTCATGCCATCACCCTTGGCTGTCACGTGCTCATGCGGGGCAACGCATGACTTTTTAAAAATTTTTTCCAAAACTTCTTTATCCTCTCTTACTCCTCGTACAAAAGTAAAGACTTTTCCTTACTGCTCTCCAAGTAAAGTTCCTTTGTTACTTCTCCGCTCTCAACCGAGATATTTTTCTCATGACATTGTATAGCCTGTATCTCACTTCGCTCCTCTGATGGGGGATACAATCGAATTTCATGCATCGAATTTCTTCTCCAGTTATGGAATAAAAGCCTCATTTGACTCCACTTGTCAGTTCATGCATTTTTCTATTTTTTTTAAATGGCCTTCAGATAACTCTCAGAAATTCATCATTACAATGTTTGCAAAGAATTATGAGTATTTCCCATGTCCAACATTTCTTTGTGGTAGATAATTCTCTATGCTCAATTTTATGTGGTTGAAAAAGCAGTGGACTTTCTGAACCTGAAGGCATTATCGGTGAAAACAGTCACCACAACATAAGGATGAGAAGAAAGACTGTGGATCAATATGTCAATGGAAGCAAAATCCAGATTAAGCACAGAACAAGGGTTGGGGATTCTTGGTAGAATTCCAAATTAAATTTAGATTGTATTTCAGAGCTTTGTCCCAAAAAATGTAATTATTTTCAAGGACAAGTTCAGAACAAAAAAATGACAATCACAGAATCTCTGAGCAAGCTCTAAATTTTGGACACAAAATTGCTCGCAATTATTGCTGGGCTCAGAGAGCCTCAGACTGATGCATATTGGGAATTAAAAAGGATTTTTATTTATTTACTCTGATGGCCTTAATCCAGCACTCTGGCTGGAGATCAGGCAACTTTAGGAGGTCTGGAATTGGCCTAGAAAATCAGAGTCAAAGATCGTGCTGAGTGGAAATTCTTGGTAGAAAGTTTTCAAAGTTTCCTAGTTTTTCCAGGCTAATTGTTTTTACCTTGCGCAGTTTTTTCATCTCATTATCCCATGCCTCAATTTATGAAGCGCGTATCACACTGGTGTGGCTGGTCCCCAATGGGCATTGTTATAATTTTGAAATTCACAATTTCAAATCTTTTTTTAAAAATCCGGGTGTGGAATGAATATACTGTATACCACTTATTAGCTGAGATCATTTTGCTTAGCATTTTTGGTTCTTACGGGGATAATTTTCCGCCCTCATTAAATTTTTTGATCAAACTCAGGGTTTGGTCCATGGATAAGCTTCGTTTGATCATTAAAGTATTGAATTATTTCAAGCATTATCAGAAAACTATCGCGAAATGCGTCTTTTGAAATTGGTCCGAAATTTAACTCATAGATTCACTGGTTG
>CAJPEX010001406.1:5697-33760 GCA_905338405.1 Notodromas monacha | reverse complement strand
CAAATTTCGTCCATTGTGAAAAATGCATTGTCCTAACATGAATCAAAGAAGAAATCCATGGATCTTACAGAGAATTATCAATACAATGACGCCGTTTTCGATATATACTGTACTGTATAAGGCATATGTCACGAACTCACGCATCGAAAAATGGTCTCATGGCAACTCGTCGAATGATCATCTTTAGCATTATAAGGCCTCGTGTGAGCGGAATCTCCCCCCTATTTTACTTTATATCTCCTTCGACGTTTTCTTTATTATTATTATTTTTTTACAGGAAATATCGAAGTCAGCGCAGTTCTGCCATATCCGGGAGGCTCATTTCTCACCAGAGCCCGGATTCCATGAAAGCGTAATGTGCAAAGAATGTGCGCATCACAAGGCGGAGGAAGGAAGAAAAATGGAGTCTGCAACGCAGCAGGATAACGTTATGGCAGTTCTTTTTTTCTTTTTTTTTTCTTTTTTTTTGCATATAAATTCGAATATACATCTTGAAGGCGGGAAATGCGCAATCTCCCTGGCAACTGTCATGCCATCACCCTTGGCTGTCACGTGCTCATGCGGGGCAACGCATGACTTTTTAAAAAAAAAAAGGTTTTGAAGAAATAGGAGAGAATGAGGAGCATGTTTTCATTTCTGAAAAGGAATGACGAGAGGTTCATTTCAAGGAAACAATGAAGAGGCGAGAGTTGGCTCTATAAAAAGAGTACTGTACATAGCTTGTATCTCACTTGGCTCCTCTGATGGGAGATACAATCGAATTTCATGCATCGAATTTCTTCTCCAATTATGGAATGAAAGCCTCATTTGACTCCACTTGTCAGTTCATGCATTTTTCCATTTTTCAAAAAAATTGCATACAAATAACTCTCAGAAATTCATCATTACAATGTTTGCAAAGAAGTATGAGTATTTCCCATGTCCAAAATTTTTTGTCGTAGATAATTCCCTATACTCAATTTTACTTGGTTGAAAAAGCAGTGGACTTTCTGAATCTGAAGGCATTATTGGTGAAAACAGTCTCCACAACATAAGGATGAGAAGAAAGGCTGTGGATCAATATGTCAATGGAAGCAAAATCCAGATTAAGCCCAGAACAAAGGTTGGGGATTCTTGGTAGAATTCCAAATTAAATTTAGATTGTATTTCAGAGCTTTGTCCCAAGAAATGTAATTATTTTCAAGGACAAGTTCAGAACAAAAAAATGACAATCACAGAATCTCTGAGCAAGCTCTAAATTTTGGACACAAAATTGCTCGCAATTATTGCTGGGCTCAGAGAGCCTCAGACTGATGCACATTGGGAATTAAAACGAATTTTTATTTATTTACTCTAATGGCCTTTATCCAGCACTCTGGCTGGAGATCAGGCAACTTTAGGAGGTCTGGAATTGGCCTAGAAAATCAGAGTCAAAGATCGTGCTGAGTGGAAATTCTTGGTAGAAAGTTTTCAAAGTTTCCCAGTTTTTCCAGGCTAATTGTTTTTACCTTGCGCAGTTTTTCCATCTCATTATCTCATGCCTCAATTTATGAAGCGCGTATCACACTGGTGTGGCTG
The DNA here is from genome assembly GCA_905338405.1 of Notodromas monacha. Lineage (NCBI taxonomy): Eukaryota > Metazoa > Arthropoda > Ostracoda > Podocopida > Cyprididae > Notodromas > Notodromas monacha. Next base: position 32,203 of record CAJPEX010001406.1, on the reverse strand, counting down.
GTCCCCAATGGGCATTGTTATAATTTTGAAATTCACAATTTCAAATCTTTTTTTAAAAATCCGGATGTGGGATGAATATACTGTATACCACTTATTAGCTGAGATCATTTTGCTTAGCATTTTTGGTTCTTACGGGGATAATTTTCCGCCCTCATTAAATTTTTTGATCAAACTCAGGGTTTGGTCCATGGATAAGCTTCGTTTGATCATTAAAGTGTTGAATTATTTCAAGCATTATCAGAAAACTATCGCGAAATGCGTCTTTTGAAATTGGTCCGAAATTTAACTCATAGATTCACTGGTTGTATTTTTTTTTAGAAAAAACTGAATTCTGTGAAAAAAAGAATTCTGGCAGCATTGATGATGATTTTTTTGAAACTGCTGTTACATTTTTAGTCATTGACTCATTGTTACTTGGATAGAAACAAACGCATCATCACCACGGGGAAGAACACTATACGAAGCAAGTTCCTTGTTTCTGGATTACAGTACCTCTTACGGCATGATTAATTATTCTGTATCTCGGGGTGATCAGGGAAAGTCATTACCATAGATTGACGACTTTTCCGAAGTAAAAGAAGGCCCGCCTTTATTTCAGATTTTTATTTTTTATCCTGATGGCTGAAGTCTACTGCTCCTCTTCCTGCTGGAAGTGCAGATTTTGTTCTAGGTTAAACGACTTAGGAAATGAAACTTCATTTATTGTTATTATCATATATTTTGACTAGCTTTATGATTCAGTTCACAATTTTGCTTAGCACAATTGTTTTGATTCCAGCAGTGATTCTTCAACTTTCATGTATCAATTGCTTTCTGATAATGTCTACTATCCAAGTTTTGGCCACTTTAGGTTAAACGTTAAACAGTTAACTGTTTCTCAAATGTTCATTTGAAATAGGATACCAAATAATGTATGCAGGTGGTACCTTGCAATTCAACCCTAATCCATTGCAGGGCTAGGGTCAAACTGTGGAGTGATCAAATTGGAAGAAACTTTTCAAAATTGAGAAATATCCGCAAAAACATTTGAAAAGAGTGGCCAAAGCAGGTCAAATTCTGGGGCACAGGTTGAATTGCAAGTCAACCTCATCCCTGCAAATTCAACCATGAAGTTGCAGCTTGGTCAAATTGCAAGAGGTCAAATTGCAAGTTACCGCATGCATAAGTTGTATGATGAACTGCAACTTGGTTGGTCATTTAAAAAAGGAAATTGCAATATTATGTTTCGGGATATTATCTAGAACAGAGGGAACTTTGAAAAATTACTTTTGTTAAGGAACTGTAAATATATTTCATTTACCTTTTGTTCAAGAAAAATATGCATAATATGTTAATTGGCTCCACCGAGTATTTCTGTGGATCGATTTTTGATGAGCAAACATGTAAATTTCAGTACAGTATTCTTATAATTTTATGCCGGTTTAGTATAGTTATCTTTCGCAAATCATTTCCTTTGGTCGATGATGTGCTGAGAAACCTCTCGAAAAGTGATTCCAAGCTTGGATCAACTTTTTCCCCTCGAAGCTCAAAAATCTGAACATCAGATAATGCAGATAAAATAAGGCGGATGTTCGGAATTCGAAAGCTCAGAGGTATTCCGAGTTTTTCATTTCCCCCCTCGGCTTATATTCTTCGATCAACGGAAATTACGTTGTTTCCCCTGGGACCTGGGTTGGTTAATTTGTTTTTCCAATCCCCGACCAGACAGAAATGCGGTGTGACGAGAGATATATTACACTCGTCTCGTTCGAGTGGCGCTGGGAAAGAAAAACGGAAGCCGGGCAAATATCGAATGGCAATGGGGTGTCGACTTTGAAGCCGCTCAACCCCACACCTCAGACCGACTTGGTTCTCATTTCCCACGTTTCCTCATTTGAACAAACAATTGGGGTTCCGAATCACGCAAACGGATATGTATTCACGAATTCCCCGAAAAAAAATAGTTAAAGGGGGAAAGAGAAGCCAAAAGCTGTCCTCTCTTCTTTAGTATATTTTCCTTTTTTCTTTCTCGAGAAAACTGCTCATTTCTTGTATACAGTATAAGAGCTGTAAAACTAATGTATTTCCTGGAAAATCTTGTCCTGTATAACATTAATCACGGAAAAACTATACTGCATAATTGTCGAACACTCAAGACTTCGACTTGGCTGCAAAAATTTCTTATTTGAGTGAAAATTCAAGATTAAAGAGCACTGTAAAATAAGGATTGAACCACATACAATTGCTGCATACATTTTATGTTGCAATGAAAGCTCAGGAAATACTTTTTTGAAATAGTTGGAGTCACCTTTTTGGGTTCTCTTTACCCCAATGTACACGTTGACAGAGGATTTTGAAGCGAACTTCACGCTACAGCCAACAAATAAAAATAGGTATTCAATTTCAAATCGAATAAAAGTTAAATTGAATTTTCCTCGAATCATAATTCAAATTCATCTATTATTATCACGACGTGATACTAGTGTTTATAAGAAAACCAATTTCTGAAAATAATGTAAACGTCGGGAAGATTCGCGTTCAAATTGTTATGTAAAATATTAAAATTCCGGCAAAGTTGCTTATCTTGTGCACAGTTTTCTTTAACTTTGCTCCTTTCCAATTCGATCTGCGTTTGTTTCTATACTGAATGACATATATCTGCATTTATTCACGCGTGCTGTAAATCCAAACTTAAAATAATCCGTTTATATTTTCAGAGCCAATGTGGCTGGTTTTTCACAAAATTTCCAATTTTTTTTTATCAAAAAGGGCCTGATTGAAGGTCACCAGACAATGGTGTGTTGATTGGTAGAAAATTGTCTGGGCCACCCTGTCTAATTAATGCGATTATTGCAAATGCACGTGTCTGCTTCGTCTCCATCAATATGTACGAATTGACGTCAATATCATCGACATTGATGAATTGTTTCCAGTTGTACTCAGCTGACTGCCAAATAAGCATATTTTTCTCTTTTCTCAGAGCACGAAAGATGATTCAGTTGAATCTTCGTAATTGACCGGTTGATTAAAAAATAAAATAAACGTGGACTATAAAAAAACAGTATATGAAAGAAATATCCCACCTTAAGAAGGCAGAACAAAGCATTGCCCAACTTTCACAAATTTATCTAGGAGGGTATAGTTGTTAAAGATGATAAACTGCCACTTGCTGTCATTGGAGACAGATGCAATTTTTTCTTTTGCTTTTCAATTCTTTATTGGTGACTAAAGATATTTTCATCAATTACACAACTACAGAAGTGTGGTGCCAGAAACACAAAGATCTTATGAAATGAATCAACAGGGCAATCAGCCTTTACCAGGCTGGATCCTCCTTACAGGAGTCCCAAGAACAGTTCAGGTTTTACTCTCAATGCTCTAACAACAGTCAGGCAAATAATATAAACACTTCAAAGAACAATCACAAACACAACAGATCAGGAACCAAATCAGAGCAACAATTGATGCAACTGGGAACTCCTAGGAAGATGCTTCTTTCATCAGATGAAGTCAGCAAGTGACCATACTGGGCACTGCTGGCTTCCTCTACAACTTTGGATTAGACAACTTGCATAACCAGTTTCTGCAGCAGGTGAAATTTGGTGGAAGGTAGCAGGAGCTTCCATCCTGCCTTTCCATACCTCTTGGTGCCAGGCACCGGTTTTCTAGAATCCTCTGCAAATATGCTACAAGGGGCTACGACGGCGCAACCCAACAAGAAGGAAGCAAGAAAAATACCTGGATCAAAGTGAATCACCTCCACTGAAGTGAAGTCTAATTGATCAAGAGCAGCTGCATGTGCACTTGAAAGCTCTATGACTTTGGGGGCTACTTGGTAAACTTCACTTCAGTGGAGGGCATTCACTGTGATTCAGGTATTTTTCTTGATTCCTACTGTAGCTGAATAGTCTTTGAAACATTTATTAGACACCAAAAATGAAGAATTGAAGAGCAAAAGAAAAATTGCATCTGCCTCCAATGATGGCAAGTGGCCACTTTGCATCTTTTATGAACTAACCCTCATATTCAGCATTTGATGTACAGTAATATATTCAACTATACCTGATACAGAAACAAGCTGAATACCTTGTACTTTAAATTAATTTCCACTGATATTTTGTTTTCAATGTCAGGGAAGGAATGGGTGTATGCATACATGTCAGATGTCCAGTTGTATTTTGTGGATTGAATTTTCTTTTATTTTTGTTATCCATTTGTGCTCTGTTTGCTGCTCTGAAGTGATTAAATGTCTTCCAGTGGATTTGGGTTGGGTGGGGCAGGGGTTTGGATGTGGAAATCTTGATTGAACCATGTGAATGCTGAAAAGTGGCAAACAAAGTGTTCTGTTCATTCATTCATTCATTCCTTCAGTAATACTTGAAATTTATGTTCCACTCAAAATTCCTTTGGTGATAAGCAATCAGCCATGTGCAGTGAAGTAAGGAACATCATTGGATTCAGCCTTGTACAAGGAATGAATATCGCAAGTAAATGTATAGTGAGACTTGATATCCATGATAACGAATATCCAGAGGTTCGAGGAATTGCAAAAAGAACCATGATGTTCTCGCCCGAAGCTTTATCAGCTAGCATTGGGCTGCAGTACTGCATATCCGGTGAAATCGCTTTTTTCATTTACATTTCCACACCCTATTTATGCAGCGTTAATTTTCTTCCCTGAAGGTATTTTGATTTTAAAAAGGAATGAAGAGGAATTTCGATTGAACAATCTGAATATACGCATGAAAGCCTCCAGCAGTAAGCAGCAAACATAAAAACATACAAACGTCTTGTGCCATACAATATGTGTCTTGTTTGACTTCTACAATGCTGAACTAGCTGATATAAAGCATCGACAATGATGTTCGTAAACGAGGTTTTGGCCGTGATCTCCTTAAAAAATTTTTTCATTATATGTAATTCAAAGTGGAACAGAGCTGGTAGAAAAATAGACATTGCATCTCAGATCAAATTGCGGAAATACTTCATGGAGCTTTGAATTGAGCAGGAATTTTGAATGCATACTAATGATATGAACATTCAGAGTAATGTTCTTTTTTTTCAACATTTTCTGTTAGTTTTTTTAGTGTCTGTCAGGGATTTCCCGAAACAAAGAGATTTTAAAAGTAAAACACCACTATCAGCCTGGGACTGGCCACGGGAACCTCTTTATATATAGGCTCCAAGAAATTGATATTCTTCATGTTCCAAAAGAATCAACAACTCAGCATCTTCTACCAAGGAAACACACACATTAATTCACACAATTTATAAGAGAATTGGTTGGATATTTAGCACTGGAAGCTAAGAATGGGCATGAGAATGAGCTGTTGATTTCAAGCTTGTCCATCTTTTATGAAATACTGTAGAGGGCTTGTCTTAAACTTGCTCTTGGTGAAGGTTGGGATTCTTTACTGCGTCCTAATTTCCTGATTAGCCATTTACGTCAAAATCAAAGATGATGTGCAGCATAATCATACCAGTTCTGAAGGTTCTTGGCAGCCAGTTCTTCAGTGATGGGTTCTCTATATACAAGCCCAAATGCCTGTTCATAAGAAGCTTGTAGCTGGGAGAAATATTTATCCATTATTTTTATGAGCCCATCAGTCCCCAAAAGTGTCTTCTGACACCTTCATCAATTAGAAGACAGACGTATGCATGGCACACCAAAAAAACCTTGCAGACAAGGTATATTAGGAGCATGATCAAATATTGATTGATATACCAGCTTGATTAATTGCTTGTCATTGTTCACAAGGTTCTCAAGATTTTCCCACATCCCCAACACATCCATTTAATATATTCTGGCCCATGAAAAATTCACCAGCTGCGTATTTTAAACAAATGTATCATACAAATGCAGGAATAGTTATTTGGCATCATTATTCAATAATTTTAGTGTTGCAATATTTGCAAGCGTAGTGAGCATAGGAAGTGTAAAAATGTCCCTCACAGTCTGTTGATGTCTAGAAGCATCAAGTTACGCCTGGGATTCGGTTAGATGGGATTCCGTTTCAATGATTATCCCACAAACTCTGACTAGATAATTAATCATACATTTTTTCTTTAAGAATCATTGAATGCATACGTTCGTATATGTGGTTGGGACAAGGGGTCTGAAGTAGAAAACCATTCATGCACTTCTTTGCCATCTTATCTTTTGCGTTTTCTTTTGAGTATACAGCAGCAGCACTTCCTCTAAATGAAAAGCGATCATGTGCTTCAATGGTAACCTAAGCTCTTATTGTCCGATTTGGACAGAAACAGATTCCATGAATAGATTTAGAGCGAAACTTACCGTAATTGTGCCGTTTGAAAATACATTTTTGCTGATTCGAAAATTATGCAAAAAGCTGAATGTGGCCCTAGTGCTAATTTAACTGAAGATAAGATTATTTTGCAGTAGCATGAATCAGTCAATGCATTCTCCAAGGGTTTGTATGCCTAACTTTTAAAATTAAATACTTTATATGAATGTGGACTCTCTCTCTACAATGAAGCTGAAGGAACTTGAAAAATCAGTGTATAGAACTATAGATAATTTTGTTGTAGAGAACTCTCATGATACAGGGATTGTGCCCTATTTTAGGGTTCCCAACCTGTGGTCTGTGGACCCCTGTGCAGGTCCACAGGAAATGTTCTTCAGCATAATAAAAGTATCAAAAGTAACAATAAAGTATATCATCTCTAATTGAAGTTTCAAAAAGACAATATGGCAGTCAAAATTATCTGATGAAAAACAATGGCTGACTTTTCTCCTAATAATACTTCAGACATATTTCCACATGCTGAAACAGAATATATTAGATTTTTCATTCTGAAAAACCTTTCTTCATGCCCACCTTCCTAATTTTAAAAAGAAATTCTACTAAAACTGATTCATTGTTCCTTCACTGAATTTTTTCAAAAGAGCAGCAGACAATTTCTAAATACCTACCAATGCATAAAGTCTTTCAATCAAAACTTTCGGAATCTACAAAAATTTCATGAAAATGTTGTTGGTCCAGATAATTTTTTTGGAAATTCACTGGTCCTCAAAACATTTTATGGAAATTTGCTGGTCTGTGGGCCGAAAAAGGTTGGGGAACACTGCCCTATGCGACTGGAGGGACAAAAAAATAATTAAAAAAATAAATTTGTTGCAGACAAGATTTTTGTAGAGGGAGAGCCCACCCCAATAAATATTCACATTTTTAGACCCTAAATTTCCTTTCAAAATATCAGGGTGTGATTTGAGTAGGAAAATCATGACATAGTATGAAAATGATCCTGTTCATCGAAAAGTAACAAATGACAGACAGAGCAACGCAACTTCTGAATGCGAGAGAAGCCTTCATGATCTGGAATTATTTCCAAGGTTCTATACATGCCATTTTGTCATTGCATGCCAAATTGCTTCTCGGACATTCTTCAGACTATGTTAAAAACGGCATCAAGGCCTCACCGATATCGATTAAACAGAAGGACGAGGAGGTTTTCCGATGCAAAGAAACCGCTTTGTTCAGTTTTTTTGAATATTTTTGAGGGTACGTGGGCGCGAAAGTTCAGAGATAACGTCAGAAGTGTCATTGCATTTGAAATAAGATGTACGTTTCTACAAATTTCAACACCACTCACCCATTTTGGGGCTAATTGTTGAGGAAATATAATGTACAACATCACAAAATTATTTCTGCTGAAAAGACGTTGAGCCACGGTGCAGGAGTCATTTTGAGACAACTAATCGGAACTGAAGACGTTTCCTTCATGGTTCGCGATGCGTGTAAGTATGAGAAGACCTTCCTCCCTTTTGCACCGACTGCTGTTCGTCTATTCTGCTGCTCCCTGCTTTTGAGTTGACTATATATACAGTAAACAGAAAGGCAAATCAGGGCTCTTCCGATTCATGTCCCTGAGGGGTTCTTTTTCCTGGTTTCCGATCTCGTCGACGTTCTCATGTCTCAGAAAATGTCTCAAGCGGAACACACCGCGAAACGTTTTTATTTCCCCCTCCTTTTTGTTTGCCTAGTATATGTGGGCGTGGGTGTTCTTCTACCCCCACGCGAGAAATTTTAGTTTTTTTCCCCGTTCAGTAGAAATGAATTATCTAGACGTGTTGTCAGTGAATTCGAATTATGTAAAATAATCAGAGCTTAAAGAAGTTTAGTTTATGCTTGACTTGTCTTTCTATCAGCCATGTTTTCGCAATGTGACATTCACAGAACTGGGATTTTTTATTCAGCAACAAATGGGTGTATTTTTTAGTTCTAGAAAAACTTGTCTTTTTCCTTTCAAGGCATTATCCTGATAGGATGAGTCCCATTTGAGGGGAGGGGGTTCTCCAAGTCAAAAGGTTAACATGGGTAAAGGGTTAGATGTGGAGCAGTTGGTTTTTAATGGCAGCCACCAGTGACAAATGGGTGTACTTTTAGTTTCATTAACCCTTGGGCGGCAAAGTTGGACTATTTTTGCAAAATTTTGTTTCACATCAGAGAGGTGAAGAAAAAAAATGTCAGCAGGGGGTTAAGGGCAAAGTTGGAAAAAATCTCAATGTTTTTTCTCCCTGTTGTGCACAGAAAACTTTTGTGGGAAAATTAAAAACATGCTCAGTAAGGCTACAGACTTTTTTTTTGGATTTAACCCAACTTTGCCTCAGCCCACCTGGAAGGGTTTTCCTGACCTTCAAAAACTAAAAATGCAGGAGGATACAAAAATAATCTGACTCCGTCCGCCACTATATGGGAAAGAACCCTCTTCTGCCATCCTATAGGGTTAAGGGATTAACCTTCAATAATCTTGAAGATAACTTTTGTTTAAGAGGTTCCCCAACACTAAAGGGTATTTATTTCATGTGGCAAATGATTCAGGTTCTTTTTAACTTGCTCTTTGATTATTTGAGCCTCAATTTTGATTCACAGGTGAGAAATGAAACTGCCTGCAATAGCTGCAACATAGTCATATATTCAACGTTTTTTTTTAAATACAGGTTCAACTCAAAGTATCCCAACTACAGTCAACCCCAGTTGAAACCCTCTGTTGCCTTATATGGAGAGTCTCGCTGGAATGAGATTAGGTGATTTTCACCATGAGAAGAGGTTTCTGCTGGGTTCATGTGGAAGGCAAATGAGGCGTTGCCTTTAAACTTTTGCCGACGTTTCCGAAAGGGTTTTGTTCGACATTACAGCTTTTTTTCTGGTTCGGTTCAGAGAAAATACAAGGAACCATTCCCCTGCCTTTTTAAAACCTTTTTTTTTCGTATGCATCATGCTAGAATATTAGTTCCGACGAGAAGCGAGAACACATATGGAAGACCGTTGTTTCTTCCACCCCCCTTTTTTTTTTTGGTTGGTTTTCCCCTACACTCCTTGAAGACCGGAAAGTCATTTGCTCCTCTTCCGGTGCTAGAAACTCTAATGAGATGGTTGTTCTTTCCAGGTTTCCAGAAGTTTTTCTTTCCTCCTTTGGAAATAAAAAACCTGAGGGTGCTAATGGTTTACCCGAGTTCACATTTCATAAAAAAAGATGCATGTTGTCGATTGCTCATTTCGACATATTAAAAAATGGAATTTTGATAAATTCTGGAAATAACTTCAGCAATAGACGACGTAAAGAAAATGGGGGTTCCGAATCATTCCAAAGCCTTGAATGGTTATTTGGGATGAATTAATTATATTTTTAAACGAATAAATGGAAACGTTGTGGTACACCGACTGTCGGAGAAAAATTCATCCATGCGTCTAAAGTATTACCTTCAACTCGGATTTCACCATAAAGTCTGAGAAGTTGTACTTTTTCAAGTTCCGGATTCCTTGGAAGTCATGATGATATTCCGCAGGTGGAGTTTCGGAGTGTTTCCGCAGAATCCAAGTTTGCGAAGGAAGTAATATCAAAATTTCACGCTGAAATGTTAAATTTATGCAAAAGGAATCAACAAAGTACAGTAAAGTATTCGATTTGTTGATAATCTTGGACAATAAGTATTACAGTACACCGCAAAAATTACGGTATAGCTTCAAACCATGTCGTTATCTGGTGAGGCGAAAACGATGTTCTTGGATGGAAATTTCTGGAATGATTCTCTCATGCTTCAGTCATTCATGCATTATATATAAGTGATATCCAGCATTGTTTAAAAAAAAAATTACTTGAGAGAAAAATACGTGGTTTTCATGCAGCACTCACCCAGCAAAATGTTGTAACACCAGCGCTCCAGTCGATTGATTGAATCATCAATAAATGTTGCTCTCTAAAATTCAAGATAATGTCTAATGAAGTTTCCCTGGAAAATTCAACTAATAAATTGGTTTTACAAAAGTTCTTTCCGCGGAAACGTGTCTGGAACCTTATTTTCTTGTGAGGTACGAAAACTATCCATTTTCTTTCAAGTTTGTTGAAAAGTCGATCAAGAAAACTTCTTTTAAATTTCATGCATCTCTAGTCTCTATATGAAGCAGCTTTGGATATCATCCTGAAAAACTTCAACTCAAACACGTATGAATTATCTTCAAACTTTCAGTTCGTTGATACTATATTACCTTGATCAGCTTGGCCCAAAAATACTCAAGAAGAAGAATTTCCTCACGTTTTCTTGTTCGAGAATTTCTCTTTGAATTTTGTTTTTCAATTCAAAGCCTTCTTACAGACGGGAAATTAATGATAAATATGAAAAATTATGTAAGTGGAAGTGAACCAACAAAAGTACATCAAGATGAAAATGTGTGCAAATAAAAGTCACAGAGGAATGATTTCTCTCTTACAGAAATCGTTCTGAAATGCATCGTCTTTTTTTTGCATCAAACCAGATTGGAGATTAAGTCGATAGTCAAACATTCCGATTTTGTGGTATATCTTTTTTGTTTGTTTTTGTTTTACAAAATAATAATATGGGTCTTGATGCTCAAGATAAGAAAGAGATCAATTGATATTTACGTTTACTTTTTCAGGGATATCCGTTTTGAATAAATAGTTTCACCTCGCTTGTCTGTGTGTCAAAATATTCCTTTTTCCCCTCAATTTCATGAAATAAATAGAAATGTTACATTTTAAGATATCTTGAACGAGCGCAAGAAGGATATACGCATTTTGAGTGAATAATTTCACCTTGTTTTCGTATCTGTCAAAATATTCATTTGTTTCTCAATTTCACAACGAGAGTAAGTAGATCTTCCTAATTTTTAACATTGAATTGAATTGAATAGCAAGCTTTATTTTCTGTACAAGGTTGATGCAACGTTTCAAAATCCAAACCCCTGATTAATTGTAACTCCTCCTGCTCAATTTTAACAGATTGAGCAGGATGAGCGACGAAATAAGCTCGAGGGAGTTCAGTATTTTTTTTTCTTCTTCAAAATTTTTGTCGGTATAGTTCAGATTTTAAAGAGCACCGATTCTGGGGTTAACTTGAGGTGTTCACTTGGGCACACTTGCAATGTATTCGTCAAAAGAAAAAAGGAATCCCTTCACGAAACGGGGGGGAGGGGGGTCTTGTTCAATATCCCGCCGCCTGTTTCGGAAGAGATCCTCGACGCCAGGGGTCCTGGTGCCAAGTGCTGGGTCCTTGGCCCGGGTGCCAGCAAGTTAAACTGCTGCACCCGCACCCACAGAGCATAGGAACAGCAGAAGCAGAACCAGAAGAAGAAGAAGAAGAAGAAGAAGCAGCAGCAGCAGCAGCGGGGCTGCGCCATNTTTTTTCTTCCTTTTTCCGACCGCGAGATTTTTTTTTTTTTTTTTTTTTTTTTTTTTTTTTTTGGTTTTCCCCTACACTCCTTGAAGACCGGAAAGTCATTTGCTCCTCTTCCGGTGCTAGAAACTCTAATGAGATGGTTGTTCTTTCCAGGTTTCCAGAAGTTTTTCTTTCCTCCTTTGGAAAAAAAAAACCTGAGGATGCTAATGGTTTACCCGAGTTCACATTTCATAAAAAAAGATGCATGTTGTCGATTGCTCATTTCGACATTTAAAAAAATGGAATTTTGATAAATTCTGGAATTACCTTCAGCAATAAACGACGTAAAGAAAATTGGGGTTCCTAATCATTCCAAAGCCTTGAATGGTTATTTGGAATGAATTAATTATATTTTTAAACGAATAATGGCAACGTTGTGGGACACCAACTGTCGGAGAAAAATTCATCCATGCGTCTCAAGTATTACCTTCAACTCGGATTTCACCATAAAGTCTGAGAAGTTGTACTTTTTCAAGTTCCGGATTCCGGGGAAGTCATGATGATATTCCGCAGGTGGAGTTCGGAGTGTTTCCGCAGAATCCAAGTTTGCGAAGGAACTTATAACAAAATTTCACGCTGAAATGTTAAATTTATGCAAAAGGAATCAACAAAGTACAGTAAAGTATTCGATTTGTTGATAATCTTGGACAATATGTACAGTAAAGCGCAAAAATAACGGTATAGCTTCAAACCATGTCGTTTTTTGGTGAGGCGAAAACGATGTTCTGGAATTGACATATTTCTCGAATGATTTTCTCATGCTTCAGTCATTCATGCATTATCCCTTGGGCGGCAAAGTTGGACTTTTTTGCAAAATTTTGTTGCAGAGGTGAAGAAAAAAATGTCAACAGAGGGTCAAGGGCAAAGTTGGAAAATATCCAAATGTTTGTTTCCATGTGCACAGAAAACTCTTCAAGGAAAATTAAAGAAATAATCAGTTAGCCTGTAGGCTTTTTTTATTTATCTTTTCTTTGTCTCATCAGCCGGGTTTTCCTGACCTTCAAAATTATGAAAATATGGGAGGATACAGAAATAATCCAACTCTGTCCTGATATGGGAAAGAACCCTCTGCTGCCCAAGGGTTAAATAAGTGCTATCCACAATTGTTGAAAAATAAATACTTGAGAGAAAAATACGTGGTTTTCATGCAGCACTCACCCAGCAAAATGTTGTAGCACCAGCGCTCCACTCGATTGATTGAATCATCAATAAATGACCCCCTCTAAAATTCAAGAAATAAATGTCTAATGAAGTTTCCCTGGAAAATTCAACTAATAAATTGGTTTTACAAAAGTGCTTTCCGCGGAAACGTGTCTGGGACCTTATTTTCTTGTGAGGTACGAAAACTATCCATTTTCTTTCAAGTTTGTTGAAAAGTCGATCAAGAAAACTTCTTTTAAATTTCATGCATCTCTAGTCTCTATATGAAGCAGCTTTGGATATCATCCTGAAAAACTTGAACTCAAACACGCATGAATTATCTTCAAACTTTCAGTTCGTTGATACTATATTACCTTGATCAGCTTGGCCCAAAAATACTCAGGAAGAAGAATTTCCTCACGTTTTCTTGTTCGAGAATTTCTCTTTGAATTTTGTTTTTCAATTCAAAGCCTTCTTACAGACGGGAAATGAATGATACATATGAAAAATTATGTAAGTGGAAGTGAACCAACAAAAGTACATCAAGATAAAAATTTGTGCAAATAAAAGTCACAGAGGAATGATTTCTCTCTTAAAGAAATCGTTCTGAAATGCATCTTTTTTTTTGCATCAAACCAGATTGGAGATTAAGTCGATAGTCAAACATTCCGATTTTGTGGTATATCTTTTTTGTTTGTTTTTGTTTTACAAAATAAAAATATGGGTCTTGATGCTCAAGATAAGAAAGAGATCAATTGATATTTACGTTTCCTTTTTCAGGGATATCCGTTTTGAATAAATAGTTTCACCTCGCTTATTGTCTGTGTGTCAAAATATTCCTTTTTCCCTCAATTTCACGAAATAAATAGAAATGTTACATTTTAAGATACCTTGAACGAGCGCAAGAAGGATATACGCATTTTGAGTGAATAATTTCACCTTGTTTTCGTATCTGTCAAAATATTCATTTGTTTCTCAATTTCACAACGAGAGTAAGTAGATCTTCCTAATTTTTAACATTGAATTGAATTGAATAGCAAGCTTTATTTTCTGCACAAGGTTGATGCAACGTTTCAAAATCCAAACCCCTGATTAATTGTAACTCCTCCTGCTCAATTTTCACAGATTGAGCAGGATGAGCGATGAAAAAAGCTGGAGGGAGTTCAGTATTTTTTTTTCTTCTTCAACATTTTTGTCGATATAGTTCAGATTCTAAAGAGCACCGATTCTGGGGTTAACTTGAGGTGTTCACTTGGGCACACTTGCAATGTATTCGTCAAAAGAAAAAAGGAATCCCTTCACGAAACGGGGGGGACCCCCAGAACAAGTTATAGGGCGGCGGACAAAGCCTTCTCTAGGAGCTGCGGTCCCCAGGACCACGGTTCACGACCCAGGAACCGGGCCCACGGTCGTTCAATTTGACGACGTGGGCGTGGGTGTCTGCATAGGAACAGCAGAAGCAGAACCAGAAGAAGAAGAAGAAGAAGAAGAAGCAGCAGCAGCAGCAGCGGGGCTGCGCCATCAGCATCCGTCCCCGCGCTGCTGCCGTCGTCGTCGTCCAGAAACCCTCTCCCAAGGGTTTCCTCTGTTCCTTCTGGCCATCAATCCTGTGAACACCACGATAAGGCAGGCATGACACTCGAGGTTTCGTCGGAAAATGACCGAAGGCAATTATTACTTCGTCTACCATGCAGTCGTGATAGTCATTTATTTTGTTTGCTGTTCGTTGAGTGAATTAATTGAAAGTCATTCCGACTGCTGCTGACGTCGTTTTTGTAGGTTTTGGTGTGCGATTCAGGATTTTTGAAAAAAAGCGAGGTAAACTTTTTCTTCATTTCGTCCACACCTTATTCTACAACGATTGTTGCGATGTGGAGGCTTGTATAGTCCCCAACACAAGAGCCCCCGTATTATAAATATAAATTATTGAATCATGCCTTCAAGTACACATACTTCCAAGTACTACAACAATACAAAGCAGGGAGAATATCAAATTCATCGGCGCGGATGAACCGCATTTCTTTGTACAATAAAAAGTAGAACAATAAATTTTGTATCCATCGAGATTCAATGATGTATATGGGTAAAAGTGTGACCTGAACCAAAATTCCATAAAATTTTACTAATATTCTCTAGCCATGTAGTACCCGTGCCAGGTTACTTTCTTATAGTTTCTGGGGTGAAAAGGAGGAGGTATTGCAGTGTGTTACACTCCGTTGCAGATCATATCTTGAGTTGAAGTTTTTCCAAAATGACACATATCCTAATCCCCTAGATTGTTTCTAAAACTTCATAACTTGCATGCTTGACATACCCAAGATATGTTTCTTGCAATTGGTGGTGGCAAAGAAAAAGAAGTGTGGTATTGTGATTTCCTGAATCCTTGGATGGCTGAGGGTTCCTTTGCATTGCATGGCAGAGTTGGGATTTTTTTGTAGGGGGCAGCACATTTCAGTTTGACCCAAGGTCACTGAAATGCTCCCAGGTTGAGAAAGCCTAAGTTCAGGAAAAACCAGGAGACAAATTTTATAATGTTTTAGGAATCTCTCATGCGAATCCAGTCACAGGAATAGGATAAAATGCCACACAGTGAGACATTTTTCATTTTTCATTCCGTATACTGTATTCTGCAGGATTATAAAAATATATCTGACTTATTCTTTACTTGGGCCTTGGTACAACAGTAGGATTTTATAATCTCCAGTGCTCATAGGCACAGAATTTTGCAAAAACATCCTGACTTGCTGCACTGTTAATATTGAATAATTTGGTGATCCTCTGCTGATGGGAAGTTTCTGAGTCTGCTATCCTCAAATTTTGAGATACCCAAAATTTGAAATAAAACTTTCCATTTATTTTGACCAGATGTCAATACTAAAGTTGAACCTTGACAAGTCAAACCTCACTAAAAGTTGAATGCCACCCAAAGTCAATTTTTTCAAGTCACCTTCTAAATTCCCTTAAAAAATGTATTTAAAACCTCCCCAAACTCAAAGTCCTTTTCTCTCAAACTTATGTGAATCATACTTTCTGATACCTTTGGCTATTGTTTTCTTGATACATGAAAGAGAAAAGCAATAAAACAAGTAACCTAATGCATTTAAAAGGAAGTGACAGACTAATAGGGGAAATGAACCATTGCCTCTATAAGTTCAGCATGTTGTAAAGTCATTAAGGATGTAATTTATAAGGTCCAGAATAACACTATTTCCAATTTCCATCCATTATTTCATGTTTCAAAAAAGTGCTTGTGCCTCTACAGCAAGAAACCTCCTTAAATGAAAACCTCCCTAAGTTGACCCCAGCGAGAGTTGAATTTTTTTGATGGTCCCTTGAAATTTCACTTAGAGAGGTTCAACTGTATCTTCTTCAATTCACCCTGATGCACATACATACATCTTTACACAGCACACATTGGAAAGAACATCAGTATGATTGGAGCTAGGGTATACAGTGAGACCCCCACATGCGGATGCCTCAACCTGCGGACAATTCGACTTAGGCACACTTTATTTTCAATTAAAAAAGACCCGACCTGCGGACACTGACTCAACCTGCAGACATCAAAATTTTCAGAAAATTAAATTTTTCAAACCAAATTACTAGGAACAGATATTCAGAACCATAGGATTGTAAGATCTATGTGACAAAAATTGTTTTAAAATTCTGTCATCATTTCCCCCTCCATTTAGCTAATTTTAAAAATTATCTCAAGCATAGAGATTTTCAAAAAAGAAGGGATTTCCTTCCCTCTTTTTGTCTAAGTTACTTTTTACAGGAAATTCGAACATCTCAATGTTCAATAGTGTACAGAGGTACAGCATTTTTACTTAGATATTTTTCCCTTTATGTTCCTAAGAAACTGTTGAATAAACATTATTCTCAACTTTTTGCTTGACAAAAAGCTAAGTTTTATAAGTTAATCTCAAGAAGGCTAGATTTTAAAAAAGTGGAAAATTTTCTCTAAGAAGACAAGAACATCCAACTGTGAAACTCAAAAAAGAAATCATAAAGATGCCACAGCTGGAGAAGAAAGGAAGAGAAGAGGACATTTGCTGAATTGATGTATCTTAACATTCAGCAGTAGCACAGAAATTGTGCATTTTGTGAATGTTTTATGTCCTCAATGCTCCAGATTTTCTACATGAGTTGAAAAACACTGATTGAATAATTGTTTCATCAGTAGAATTTTTTTCCTAAATTTTAAAAAGGAATTTTGATCAATATTTCTTTCAGAAAACACCAGTTAAAAATTATATAATGGAAGTCTATGGGAAAAAAAGACTTGACTTAGGGACATTTTGACTTAGGGACACTCTTGATACACCAAATATGTCCGCATCTCAGGGTCTCACTGTACTGTACTGTAGAACCTTGGGAATTGCCCTCCATAGAAAGTGCTGCCTTTCACCCACTTTATTTTATTGTTGCCAATGTTGTGTCTCTGCTGATGCCTTCATGCATATAGAAGCTGAAAATGTTGGGGGATGCAACAGAGCAACACGGTTGGTGTGTGGCGCGCCTCATTGTGAACCCCCTCCTCAGTTTCAAAGCGACATCACTCCCGACAACGTCCAGCTCCAGGCCCAGGAATTCCTGGAGCCAAAAAAGCGAAACGGATGGTCGTAACCCGCCGTCAGATATTAATGGCCGACTTATTCACGCCGTCTTCGGGATTCCCGTCTTTTCCAAACCCCTTCTTTTTCTTTTCTTTTCTCATCCATCCTCTTTCTCTCTCTCTCTCTCTCTCTCTTGCTCTATGTAGTGTAGCCTAGTGAGTTTCCTTTGTGAGATTTTATCCCTTTCGAAGATACGAGCTGATGAAGGAATCTTGAGTTCACCAGCAATGATTTTTTTATTTTTATTTTTGTTATCTAGACTGCTGCGCCGATTTTTGCCCCCGACCCCGTTCTGTGTTGGCAACGCGTTGTTGCGTCATCCAATATAGGTCGAGGAATAAATGGTTTGTCAGGAACTCGACATCAAGGCTTCACCTTCAGTCCACGGGGTACTGGACCGCGCTTTCCAGACATTTCATCTGTTTTCTTTGTATATATTTATATACAGTATGTACAGTACTCAATCTCTCTTTCTCTCTTTCCAGATTCCATCAGAGGGTCACTTCCTTCCGGTCTTATGTGTAGCGGTGGCTGGCTGTCCCTCGCTCTGGAGCAAGTATTTGTGACTGCTTCCTGGACGTATTTTTTGGGTTATTGATGCAGTAAAATCTCCTTATGTGGAATTAAAGCTTATAACAAATTGTTTTGTGTTCCCGTCTAATAATAATGATTTAATTTCTAGGGTCGTTTCAACAAATGTTCATGAATGATCTTCAAGTTCCGAAATGCTTTGTTGTACAGTATATGTACTGTATTTTAGTGTATTTTTTCTGAAAAAAAAATTGTCAAGGGACCAGAAGAAAATTTGTCCCTATGTTGAGTCAGTGTCCTCACGTTGGGCGTTTTTATTAATTTTGTTTGGAAAATAAGTGTCCCTATGTCAAATTGTCTGCAGGTCAAGGTGTCTGCATGTGATGAGGGTCTCACTGTATCTGAAAAACAATTCAAATGGTTGTTTTATTCAAATCTTCAAAAGAAGGGAGAATATAACATTGAGGTAGTGCTTTTGTTTTTATTTTCTGTTGGCTATTTATAACTCTCTATATTTTTGGTACTTTCTTGTTATCTCAGTACCCAGTTTTCTTTGTCTCATGAATTCAGTATTTTTTATAGGTTAGGTTAGGTCAGGTTATGTTAATTAAAATATATTTGTAACTAACATAACCTGACCTAACCTAACTTTACCTAACCACCTCCCAAAATCAGTTTCAGCAGCAAATGCAGAAAAATTAAATTCACAGTTTCTGGTAGGTGCATGGAAAGTAGGTACTAAGATAACAGGAAAGTACCTTATTCTTATTACATTTTCGAGACTGACACACACAACACATTTGCGGGGATTCTTGTGATTTTCAACAACCTAATTGCAGAAGCGAATAGAATAAGACTTCTTAAAATTTTTGAAAACTTTTTTCAGGTCCAAGGAACATGAGCCTCAGAAGGATGTCTTGCAAAATTAGGTTGAAGCGTTTTTTTTCCTGACTTGGATGTCCGTTATGCCAAAAAAAATCACGAACTTTTGCGGGGCATGGGTATACGAGTACACTTCTTGATGCTACCCTTGTCTTCAAAAGTCGTGTGCAAAACTGTGCATGAGCAGCCTATTTATAGAAGTGATGCCCAAGATCCACTATCTTAAAAATATAGAAAATCTATGTAATAAAATTATATTACTAAAATTGATGAGTTTTTCTGTTTGATGGGAATTTTCCATGTATTGATAAAACACAATTCCTGCAAACCAATGTTGATCCTCAAAGCACAGGTTGAAGACCCCCGGCTTCAGAAAATATTAAGCAAATCTTTCGAGGTCCAACTTTATCTGAGATGTAAGTTCAAAGCGAACGTTCTGAGAAAGTTTTCAAGTGGTACAGTAAATGTCATATATGAACCTTGATCTTCTGGAGCTGAGTTCAATTTACCACTATAGAACTGAGGTCTTGAAGAAATTCCACACAAACACTCACACATATGTTGGGCAATCCGAATAAACTTCAACGAACCCTCAACGAAACCATCATCCACTGTTCTCCAGAATGGCTTAGAGTTAGAGAGCAGGTTTTAGATAAAAATTGGAAGTAGTCAAGATTTATGTGTTCCTGTGCTTCGTAGTCCCCATAAGTTTCATATAACGTGGTAGTCGTGGACTTATATCCTATATGTGAGTATATGTAATCAGGTGGTGCGTTAAAAACCGCAAGTTGGCGCCTCATCATGAACGACTCGGACAACGCGTTTCTCGAGCTCATCGAACAGCAAATGGCCGTCATCGAGCCGGGCCTGTCTTCAGTGCACTCCGCCCACAACATGCGGATCCTCAAGGGCGGCCTGTCGATGGTCGCCTTTATCCTGAACGCCCTGGCCTGCTACTTGCCCTATGCCATCATCCGCAAACGGTTTCCGCAGCCCTCGTTGCAGCAAAGCGTGCATCTGAAGCGAGCCATGGCACATACCTACTGCATACTGACGGCATTTGGCAGCGGGTTGCTGCTGGGCGCCGTGGCCCTGTATTCCTGGCCGCTGGCGGACGTCGAGTTCCAGGCGGCGGCCGGCTATGGTCCGAATCTCAATCTCTCGTCCAAAATCTATTTTTAACCTTCATCAGTTCTAAATACACAAGGACACGAAGCATCAGGGGTATTCAAAGTATATTGCACCATCAGCACCTGAATATAGGATATACACTATATATGTAATCAGGTGGTGCGTTAAAAACCGCAAGTTGGCGCCTCATCATGAACGACTCGGACAACGCGTTTCTCGAGCTCATCGAACAGCAAATGGCCGTCATCGAGCCAGGCCTGTCTTCAGTGCACTCCGCCCACAACATGCGGATCCTCAAGGGCGGCCTGTCGATGGTCGCCTTTATCCTGAATGCCCTGGCCTGCTACTTGCCCTATGCCATCATCCGCAAACGGTTTCCGCAGCCCTCGTTGCAGCAAAGCGTGCATTTGAAGCGAGCCATGGCACATACCTACTGCATACTGACGGCATTTGGCAGCGGGTTGCTGCTGGGCGCCGTGGCCCTGTATTCCTGGCCGCTGGCGGACGTCGAGTTCCAGGCGGCGGCCGGCTATGGACGACTACCGAAAGGTGACTGCCTTGCACATTTGCTCCTTGCAGTTCTTTTTTTACATGAGAATGAATTAATGAACAGAACACTTTATTTGCCGCTTTTCAGCGTTCACAAGGTTGAAGGTTCAATCAAGATTTCCACTACCAAACCCCCTTCCCACCCAACCCAAAGCCACTCAATGACATTTTAATCACTTCTGAGCAGGAAAGCACAAATTGCTAACAAATCAAACCCCCTTCCCACCCAACCCAAATCCACTCAATGACATTTTAATCACTTCTGAGCAGGAAAGCACAAATTGACATTATACAGTGTTCACTCAAGTAAATCACAGGTAACCTGCAATTTGATGGTCGAATTTGCTGAGAGGTTAACTTGCAATTTCACCTCTGCCCCACAAAAAAATCTGAAAATAGATGCAAAATTCCATATGTAATTTAGGGAATTGCATTTCAAATTGTCCAGCAATTCAACCCTATACCACAAGCAACAGATGATAGAGCCAAAGTGTGGGGTACCAACTGTATCCGTTGCCCATGATTATATGTCTCACATATGAGTTCATTGATACAATCAGGAAAGACCTCCAAACACTTTCAGTTGCAGAGGTCTGCATGCAGGAAATTTTTTGAGTTAGAGAAGCTATTAAACCATCATTACTGAGGGGTTTCAGATGGAGACATGAAGCAAATATGACTTGTAGGGAGGTGCAGGTGGTACATTACAATTTGACCTCCAGCAATTCAATGGTCAAATTTGCAAGGATGAGGTTGACTTGTAATTTGACCCTTGCCCTACAACTTGGCACTTTTTTCTCAATTTTGTACTTACCGTATATTTTTGAATTTCCCAAAGTGTTTTGCAATTAAACTCTTTGCAATTCGACCCTCATTTGGCAATGGATTAGGGTCAAATTATGAAGTACCACCTGTAATTGACTTATAGTGAGGTTCAAGTCATCAATGTTCATCTGTAATTGAAATTTTGTTGTGGAAGGATTAAAATCTCCTCTATGATTCTGAAACATTAAAAAAAGTTGGATGATACTGAATTTTTCCCGGTGAAACATTTTTCACAGCTTTTTTTAGGTTCAATACTGAAGATTACTTTCATAATTGATGCATTGTTTTGTTTTAGAAAATAATCTTAATAGGCCTACTGTCAGAGCTTTGTACATGAGGTGAAGCTGCGCTTCTGATTCTGGTACTTTCCTGTTATGTCTGTACCTCATTCCTAGACCGCACTACCATCCAGACAAATCTTTAGGACAAGTTCATAATCACAACAACCTACCAGAAACTGTCAATTTTATTTTTCCACATTCTGCTGAAACTGATTTTGGGAGACAGTTAGGTAAAGTTAGGTTAGGTCAGGTTATGTTAGTTACAAATATTTTTTAATCAACATAACCTGACCTAACCTAACTTTACCTAGAACAGATTCAGCAGAAAACCAAAGAAAGCAGAAACTGATTTTGGGAGGCAGTTAGGTGAAGTTAGGTTAGGTCAGGTTAAATTGGTCAGAGGGAAGGTATAAAGATAACAGGAGGGTAGATCAGAGATAACAGGAAAGTACCCCAAGTCCTAGCGATTACAATGGGCATTGCTTACGCAGTACTTGGAATGAAGTACTGTACTGTCTTCACAGAGTACCGCACTGTACAGTGAAACCTGGAGTACAATATACAGTGTATGACTCGTGCACAGAACGTGCGTTTTTGGCAATCTTCAAAAGTTACCGAACTTTTTGCCTCTTCTACTGTATTTCACGGTTCAGTTTAATTCACTCATATTTTACTGGTCTCGGTCTGTCCTGTTTTTTTTTTTTGCCGACATCTTGAAGCATAGTTCGAATTCGTCATCGTCGTTACTCGAGCAAAAAAGGGATGTACTCGAAGGTCTCAAGTAAATTGATCGCTGATGATTCCCCAAGGCTACAGGTTGGCTGAGCTGACAGCAGTGACCATGGTGATTGGTCTGTTCTTGCTGGAGCGAATGCTTTTGGTGATCACAGGCAGGGTTTCCTCCAGCCGAGACTACTTGAGTCCCACGGAAACCACGTTCGTGCTGGCTGAAAACAAGGGAGACGATGAAGCAGCCTACGACGACTTGAATAAAGAGCTGGGAGGTACAATCAGCTTATTCTCATCTGTTGATTGTCTCAGATAAAAGTCTCGTGAATTTAAGTTTGAAAAATTATACCTTTCCGGTTTTTTTTTCAAAGTTAAAGAACAAAAGTAAGGAGCGAGTGTGGTTACAGCAAATTCGATTCGGAAATGGGATGATGAAATCAGGTGCAGAAAAGAGCATCTATATACAGTATATACTGTACTGGAAAGTACTGTAACTCATCGTGGTTAATTGAATGAATGTCATTGCATACGTTTTTCTTGAAAATTTAAACCTCCCTGTTTCTGTTTTTCAAATTTTAAAAACAAAAAGGGAGCGAGTGCGGGAAACCATAAATTTGATTCAAGTATTTAGGATATTAAAATCAAGTGCACAAAAAAGAGCATCTATACTGGAATAGGGTAACTCATGCTGGTTGAATAAGTATGTCATTGCCTCATATTTATATTGTTTTCACTAGCTGTCCCTGATACTTAACAATAAGTTCGTTGTTTTTTGAATCTCCAACGAAATAATTTTATTTCGTTTTTTCCAACTTTTTATGCCATTAAAAAGGCTCTGTTTCCAAAGGAGATACTTCATGCAATCATCAGATGGGATATATTCATCCATGACAATATAGGGCAGTCATTTCAACGAAATACTGCTGCAATTCACCATTCATGAAATCGTCTTTCTTATTTTCTTCTTCTCCTTTCGACGGATTATGGGGAAATTAGATGAAGCAGGAAAGAATCAAAGAAACGCGGGGAATCCTCCATCGTCGACGAGCGCGTGAGTCCAGAGGAAATTGCTTGCACAATTTTGCGGAAACTCGTATCCTGATGATTGGAAATTTGCGTGTCGCGTGTTACCATGTCGTGTCCTGATCCGTGTTCTGCATGATGACTGATTTCTTTCACTTTTGCGTGATTGCAGGACTTCCGGGTTGAATCGTGCTTCCGTCGTCAGTCGACAGGATCGTAAGGGCATTCACGAAATTATAATAACATTTCGACAAGGGCTTCTGATAACATTATGTCACGAAAAATATGTGCAGTTGTCAAAGGCTTTGAGTGAATCTATAAAAGTCTTCCAAGTAGAAAATACGCTGTATTAATGCATAAAAATTTCCATGAAAACCGTGACATTTTTTCTGAAAAGAATTCTTCCTAAATAACCGGATACTTTTGTTGTTATTAAAAGAATTACAATTCTTAAACAAAATGACCAAGTCTTCGATTATAAATGTATACAGTATTTCTCACATATAATAGCACGAGTTGGGTATGAAAAGTTCCACAGTGAATGAAGAACAAGCCTATTTTATGTCTGCGGGAGAAACTGCTCATCAAGAATCATAGGAATAAATATAAATTACAATAATTGCACTGAACCATTAAATTTCATGATCAGAAAGATTTTAAAGAATTTTTCACATAAATTTATGGCTCGTTTCTTTAGAAAATTTTCTCGAGATTTGGATATTCGTTATTAATTTATTTTGCAAGGTTTTGCAAAATAATTTGATCTGTATGAGAAAAGTGATCTGACTAATAATTGCAGCATTTGCTGGTTCGGTTTAAAACTGAAAATTTCGGCACATTTCAGATTTATAATGAGCGGAACCGATAAGTCTTATTTAAAATGGTCACGAAATCTGCAGAAAAACGTGCCCGCTGGAATGATATGCGCCCTTCAGAATTTTCAAGGCCGCGTCGAATTTTTGTGCAATAAACTTTTCCTCATTCGCCTTTTTTGCAGGACTTGCTTCAAATTCGGATGATTCCAGTCCAAGATTTCGAACTGTCAAAAGCGATACATTAGGTGAAGTATTAACTTTTTTCGTTGCCGAATTGACCATGTCATGCAATCAGGAATGAAAAAAAAATTTAATAATCAATCGATAATATAAAATTTGATCTCGGTGAGGTTATTGGAAAATCATGAGTTTCATTCCATGTGTAGCACTTGTTTTGATTGCTATTCTAAATCAATGTCAACACAAAACGTGCTTATTTTGTTGCAACATATAAAACCTATCCTTTCAACAAACTTCAGTAACGCTTGTGGAATAAAACACACATCACTCCCATAAAGGCCGTGTACGATATTTAAAACTATATATGTGCAAATTTTCATCATGCATTTTTTTCGTTAGGCTGAAAATGACGTCATCTTGAAAACTTTGTGTTCTCAGCTTTCTAACATTCACAAATTGTGAAGCCAAGAATGAGGAAAATTCACCCTTCTCCATTTCTTCAATTGACTTGAGAAATTTCGAAGTTTACATCAAAAATTGCTGAAATGTAAGCGGTTGGGCCAAAGAACATAATATTTGAAACAATTTTCATTGGCTGAATCACTGTTTTCTCTTTTAAAAAAGGTTTCAATTTCACATTTTTTCCACGTTTATTTATCCAAGTGTAGGCCCACTCCACAGTTTCATGTCCAGGGGTGCTTACTTCCCATGATGACCAGTACTTCCATGTAATTCTTTCCTGTTTCAAATCTCTATGGATCCAAGGCCATCAAATTTTATTTACTATGAGATTCAAGAACCTGAAGAATTATTGCATATATTTCAATTTGTTATTTGATGTAATTGACCACCTCTTTAAGCTGTACAGGTGGTACAGTACCTTGCAATTTGACCTTAATCTGTTTCTTGTCTGGGGTCAAATTGCAAAGCAGTCAAATTGTGATACAATGTCAAATGGCATGTTTTCTGCATGGCATTTGATGTTTTGTGTCTCCATGCAGGTTGAATTGCATGGCAGAGGTCAAATTGAGATTTGACCTCCTAACAAAATTTAACTATTGACTTGTGGGACAGTCAAATTGTGGGAGGTCAAATTGTGAGGCACCACCTGTACTTCAAGTTTTATGAGTTCATGTAACCATTAGAACATTTTTGTGATTTCACTATTTTCCTTGAAGATAGCCAGATGGAAATTTCAGTTCTCTTCATGCGCAGATTCAATGAATTGCTTGTACATTGTCTTAAGGAAAGGCCTGGAGACTGAGGAACCAAGAAGCACGCGTAACTGCTGAAACGGAAGGACGCGACATCGAGGACAGCGGTTTCGAACCAAACTTGATTCAGAGAACGCTGCCGACCAAAAGAGGCTTATTCCTGTCAGCGCGAGGTGTCGCTCTTCTCCTCAGCTTACTGCTCAGTGGGTGCTTCAGTCCATTTCTCGAAGGTGTCGCTATCGGCACTGCTCCTGGACCCAAGGGAGCTTGCGTGCTGTTTCTCGCTATCGCTTTCCGAGAAGCGTTTGCCAATTTAATTCTCGGATATCAGTTGGCGATTACCAGGGGTGATATTGTTTATACTCATGTCCACATGGTGTTCAGTGCTGTGATTTTATCCATTGGTGAGATTTTTTTTATCTTCCTTGTACACGTGCGGAGTTGTTTTTGACACTTCATTCTGTTACGTTCGAGACGAAGTGACATGAAAAAAAAGAAGAAATGCTTTATTATAATGTATAACACTATGCATTGCCAGCTAGGAGAAGGATATGAATTACGTACTGCAATTGTAGTTTTCAATTTCCCATTTAAATTTAGGTGCACAGAAAGACTCCGTGAATAGGGGAATTGATGCAGCAAATTTTCTTATATATACCCGTTCTATTTAAAAAAAAAAATGTTCATCAAAAAATCTTTTATATTATTATATTTTTAATGCCTCCATTCAAGAAAAATTAACGCTTCTATGTAGTTGAACCAGTTGAATCAACTTGAATTTTGAGGGACCAGGTGAAAATTTGACTTTGAGATATTTCAAGTTGGGCTAACAAACATTTTTGTCATGAAAAATAGGGCTCAATTACATTGAAATTAGTTATATTTTTGGCCCTAAATTGCTTGCTTT
>CAJPEX010001405.1:0-54445 GCA_905338405.1 Notodromas monacha | reverse complement strand
TTTTTTTTGCACAAAAATTCCTATCCAACTCAATCATATACATCATGTCAATTTTTATCTCGAGAACTTTAGTTGAATCCCTTGTGTGAACTGTTTGATTTACATGTATTTATTATTGTAATAAGTGCCATTGTATTTCTCAAAACATTCCCTATGTAGTCGCAATTTTTATAAATAATATATTCCGCACAGATTTGAGGACAGCTGGATTGAAGAATTGTTTTGATGATTTTTGTGAATGTCTTTCTTTGCTTTCTCAGAACATAATATTCCTTATATTTATGCTGTATTTCAATCGGCTCATTCTTTCTCTATCTCTCTCCCTCTAAAAAAAATGGCAGATTCCAATTTTTTTTGGAGAGAGAGATGAGAGAGCATATGATATTCCTTATATAGCTATATATTCTGTATTCCAATCTGTTTATTCTCTCTCTCTCTCTCTCTCAAAAATGAATGAATGAATGAAGGCTACGGAAGCGACGTGGAAGACTCGAATCGGTACAGCAGAGACCGCGAGCGGGAATTCCGCCTGTCGCAGGCGGAGCAGCACCACCCGCGCCACCGCCGCTCCATGAGCGCCACTCGGGACCCGGGCTCTGTGATGGCGTCCGCCAGCAGCAGCAGCAGCATGCGACGCAGCAGCCATCGAGATCATCATCATCATCATCATCGGGACCAGGAGCCGCACTCGTACGAATCATCGTCAGCACCACTTGGTGGTGGTGGTGGTGGTGTCGGTATGTCATCGCGAGACCACCATCATCATCATCATCACATGTCGTCTGGTGGCGGTATTTTGAGTGGAGACCGAGATATCAGAGGAGGAGCTGGTGTTGGCGGGGCGGAACTCGTGGACTCGGATATTGAGAGTGAGACGAGTATGAATAGTGGACTGTCGACTCAGTCTGAGAGAATTGCGTCAGACAGCAGGCGAGACCACCACAGTTTGTCGAGGTACAAAGAATGACCATGGGATTGTATTTGATGTTTGATGATGAATTATTTTTGCGATTGAATATTGAACCTGAAGGAGAAGAAGGATTTATTGATTGATTGATGGATGGATGGAAATGCCAGGCTAGATTTTTTTGTTTGTTTTTTGGATGAGATCCTAAAACACTTATTTGGGCAGGAGTTTTTCTCTGCTTGATGCTGTCATCTTAATACTGTTTATTTAACCCTTGTGGGGCAAAGTCAGGATATTTTTGCAAAAAAAGTGTTTCCCCTTCATGAGGGCTGCAAATTTATAAAAGATACTCTTTTTGAACCAAGGTCTAAGTCAGGAAAAAGGCTGATATTTTTGTATAATCCTTCAAAATATTTTCGCTCAAAAAAAATTCCTCCATATGGATGGTGTTTTTTCATGCATCATCAGCATAGGATTAACAGTTGGGATTTCTTGAGACAATGGGATTTTCTGCACCTGAATTTTTCCCAACTTAGGCCTTATTGGCAATCTGGGGGCATTTCAGTGACATTTGCTCAAACCAAAATGCCCCTGGGTCTCCATGAAAAAATTCCCTATGTTGCCACAGGATGGCCAGGAACCATCTGCTGTCCAAGAATTAAGTGTGTCCCAAAACACGTTAATAATACACCATTTACAGTACATTTTGAAAATATGGTTATATAGCAACTTATGAATTGCCCAACAGACTGTGTCATATCACAGTGTCTGCTGGTCACTGGTCAGTTACCTTTTGGCCATCCTGGTTCCATTTCTGTTTATGCGCAGTCATAAACAAATACTGTATAGTATATCTGTTTGCACTTTTGCCTTTGTAAAGATAAGTTTATGCCTTTTGAAATGCCCCAGCCATGATTTTCAATACTTCTCATTTTGAGTTATTCCTAATGGGTAATATCAAAGCAAAATAATGACTTACAGCAAAAGAGGCATCCAACATAATTGTTTATTTGTTTTGATCAACTTTAATTGACTACTTAGGATAGTATTGCAAAAAAAAAGAGCTGCCTGATCAGGTTCCATAGTTTTTAATTTTTCAAGAATCAAATACTGTAGGAAATATTTTACAATTTATTGAGGTGAATTATGATGATGGCATTATATTCTCTAGAAAATTATTCATATGATTGAATGGAAGCAGGGGAAGAAGGAGTTATTGATTGAAATGGGAGGCAATCCCTTTATGATCTTTCATACTTATTTCGGCTGGATTTTTCTCTTCATGTCAAAAAAGAGCTGTCTGATCAGATTCTGGTTTCAAACTTTTCTGGTATAATTTAGGAAATGATTTTCATCACCTTTTCCCTGCATTTATTGCGAAATTGTCCCACATTTTGTTGAGTTTAAAATTCCAATAAAACAGCGGTTATTTTTTATAGTCCCAGCAAATTTGTGCATGCGCAAAAAAGGTATTTAGATGAAACTGCGTGGTCAATTTTTACTGCCATAATAGTCATTTAACATTGTATTTGACATTCGTTTTTTCCAAAGGGGTGGAAGATCAGGAGACATGTACCACGGAATGAGTTCTGGCGGCGGAAGAAGAAGACTTGGTCCGCGAAGCATGAGTGAAGAAGCTGGAGAAAAAGGTCAAGAATCGTTGCGAAAATCCCTTTTTATTCAAACTGCAATATTAACTTATTTATTTGCTTGGAGTGAGCAGAACATAATTGAGTATCCCCGCATTAAAAAAATAATAATTCGTCATTCATGTTTATATGAGTGTTTGTTGTGCGTGTGACACGGTTTTTCTTGAGATTATCATTTAATAGATTGTATTGGAAATTCCGAAAATACTTTTATTTGTCCAGAGAAAATTTTAAATTGAATATTTTTCAGCATGAAATTGGAGTAATCCTGGCCATTTTCTCTCACCTTGCTCAAAACTTTCTGAATTCATCAAATTGTAAATAAGACAATGAGGAGACAGGAAACAATTTTTCTCTGAATCCTTTATTTTCTTGATTTTTTAGAAAATTCTCTGATAGTCTTCAGTTCAAAACTTCGAAAAAATCTGCGAATTTTTCGGCCCAAAAAAAAGTCCAGTATAATTGCTAAATTTCAAATAAAATCCGGAGACGCGAATAAACCGAGGGTTTGCTGCAATAATAATGTTTGCTGGATAATGTGAAAATTGTGTTTTTGCAGATGGCTGCTTGTCGGACACGGGAGTTCAGCTGGGGATCATGAAGATGTCGCACCGAGACGACCCAGGGGCCAACAGCCAGCTCAGGTCGCCCTCTGGCGGCTCGATCGGCAGTGGCAAAGGCGGCTCCAAACTCTTTGGCCCCCTGGCGGGACTCGGGAAAAAGTCCAGTTCAACTTCCCAACTTTCAGCCACTGGTGAGACTCCACTCATCCTATTCACAAACTATGCCGTATATCTATCCATCTATAATAATATATGCATTATTGGGGTGATTGAAACGCTTTAATTTAAAGAATCGCGGAATTTTTTGAAGTAAATGCACACAGTGGTCCAGAAAAGAGTTGGGTTGCTTTACAAGACAAAATTTTTTGTATCTTGGTGAAAGATTGAAAATTCCCTGGAAATTTTTACTGAAAACACTTTTTCAGTCAGTCTGAAGCTTTGTGATATCATCAATTGAAGATCACTGTTTTTATGAAACTCACTTTTGGGAAATGACAAAACAAAGATGTTTCTTACTTTTTTATGCACATTTCTCCAGGATTTAGAAAATATTACAAAGTCTAATTTACTTTCCATGAGTAAAAGACTAATTTAGAAACTAATGACTCTTTTCCAAGTTCTTTTTTCATACATTTTAAGACTCAAAAATTTATTTGAAGAAATTAGTGACTAATTCATTATTAAACATTCATTGAAAATAAATTTCCATGTGCCTGTTTATTTCAAGCTGTTTGAGCTTTTTTCCATTTGAATGAAAATTGCACTGGGAAGATTTCCTATACATATGCAGCATATGTACTTGATTTTGAAAAACCATAATTCAGATGAAAACTCAAAAATTGGGCTTTGTCTTCTTTTCACCCTGCGCAAAACACAATTAAATAATGAATGAGAAAATTAAAACTTTTTTTAAGGTTAAACAATCCCTTCTTCAATCCCCAAGAAGTCTGAAAACCCTGTTTGTTCAACTTCAGAATGTTTTTTTTCTTCATACTTGTAACAAATTTCATGATCACATACTGTAATACCTCACCCAGGACAAAAACATTCATCAATTTATGAAGCAAACCAATTTCTTTCTGGAAAAGTCAAACAATCCTTCCTTAATTTCTCAAGTAGTCTCAAAAACCTGTCTGTTTGACTTCAATGTGTTTTTTTTTTTACATTCTTCCTGATACTAGTAACAAATTTCTTTATCACTCCTGTAACTCCCTCTGGAAAAATATGCCACAACATATAAAATGCTGTATTAGTGCGTGTGAATCACCCTGTATATATATATATATATATGCATATATGTATACCAATAGCCTGTTAAACCATATGTCGCTAGTTGTTCTTTATAATATATAGTTGCTGGTGATGAATCAGGATGGGGTCGGCATTTCCATCTTGGTTTATGTTTCAGATTAAATGAAAGGTACTCATTTTCTGATTAAATCTTTGATTACTGAGAAAAGGTTCAAGAAAAAAGTATGTAACATTCTGAGTTTTTAAATAAACTTCTTTAATCACTGATTAAGTAACTTCAACATTCATTGAAAATGAATTTCCATGTGCCTCTGTATTTCAAGCTGTCTGAATTTATGTTTCCATTTGAATGAAAATTGCACTGGGAATAAGATTTCCTATACATATGCAGCATACTTGATTTTGAAAAACCATAATTCAGATGAAAACTCAAAAATTGGGCTTTGTCTTCTTTTCACCCTGCACAAAACACAATGAAATAATGAATGAGAAAATTGAAACTTTTTTTATATGAAGGTTAAACAATCCCTTGTTCAATCCCCAAGAAGTCTGAAAACCCTATTTGTTCAACTTCAGAATGTTTTTTTTTTCCTCATACTTGTAACAAATTTCATGATCACATATTGTAATACCTCACCCAGGACAAAAACATTCATCAATTTATGAAGCGAACCAATTTCTTTCTGGAAAAGTCAAACAATCCTTCTTTAATTTCTCAAGTAGTCCCAAAAACCTGTCTGTTTGACTTCAATGTGTGTTTTTTTTTTACATTCTTCCTGATACCAGTAAAAAATTTCTTGATCACTCCCTCTACTGTAACTCCCTCTGGAAAAATATGCCACAACATATAAAATGCTGTATTAGTGCGTGTGAATCACCCTGTATATATATATATATATATATGCATATATGTATACCAATAGCCTGTTAAACCAGATGTCGCTAGTTGTTCTTTATAATATATAGTTGCTGGTGATGAATCAGGATGGGGTCGGCATTTCCATCTTGGTTTGATTCAAAAAATATATATATATACAAATGTAGAGACTATTAATTTATGTACACGGTATGCAGGAAAAAAAAAAATTTTTGCTGAAGATTTCATACATATATGTATGGAGTAAACATCCAGTACATAATATTAGAGGGCGTTGAATTTTGAATGAATGAATGAATGAGAAAGAAAGAAAGAAAGAAAGAGTTTGGATGAATGGACGCCCCCCGGTGACTGCTGTGAAAACCCCAGATGGGACGAGCAGTTCCGAGAACCCGGGACGGAAACGGCGCCTCGTCTTTGGTCTCCGCGGCAAGTCCTCCATCACTGTCCACCGCAGTGAGGAAGTGTATCCGGAGGAAGTGCGCCTCCAGCGCCAACAGCAACTCCAGGCACAGCCGCCCTTGTCTTCCGCACACAGCCAGTGCTCTGACCCCGACGACGAAGAGAGGTTTCCCCCCTATACACATATATTCATCATATATATATATATATATTTATACTGTATATGAATACATTTATTTTATATTGTATTGCCCGCGTCCATTATGTATATACAGTATATATTTTTCGTTGTGTATATCAGTGTCGAAAAAAAACTTAGTGAGAAATTGTAGAGAGAGAGAGAAAAGATAATTGGGTTGTGCTGTATTTTAGCTATTTTATTCATTTCTTACATATAAGGTAGTATAGCCTCCACAGCATATTATAAGAGTTCACCTGATGTCCATCATATATGTGTTGAAGATGAAAGAACTGTTTTGTGATCTCAATCATATTCATATATCATTGTACTGTATTGTATCATACATACTGTGCTATACAGACATTGAGAGTTGAACATGAGGGTTGTCCCAGTTTTGCGCAAAGCTGGATACGTTCTCACTGAATGGTGAAACTTTGTAGACTATAAACCCTGAAAACATTAATTTCCATGCAAAAAAAAGGTTATCCTAGGGAAAGTGATGTGGGAACAATGTGGAAATTTTGTAAATGCAGACCATTCACAGTCATTGAAACTCCTATCCTCCCAAAATATGTTGCCTTTTCTTAACAATGAGGGAACTCATGAGCCAGGAATCTTGGAATTTTCACCCTAGATGGAAAAAAACATAATATTGTATTCTACAGAAACAGAAAACTGCAATGTTCAACTACTGTTCTTGGCAATTGTTCAGCACACTGTGAAAAACTCTGTCCTTGACTGGAAAGCTTTTACTTCTCATCATGGAGTGTCTACAAAAAATTTAAATTGTCTTACAAATCTGACAGAATCCCCCAGAAAAACCTGAAAGATTGCCAGAACGATTATAACTTTTTTCAATAATATTAGAAATATCTGTGTACAATATACCATTTGTGCAGAACTGGGACAACCCATTGAATGTATGCCTTTAATGCATGACCATCAGCCTCAATGACATGCTGCAGTTAATTTTTGTAAGGAATGACTTGTACAACAAACCTAGTGCTTAAACAAATTGTGATCATTGTAAAAGGAACCACTGTATCTGTGGATTGATAATATGGTATTTGAAGTGAATCCTTGGGTCAGGTGAACTAGCTTGTATCTGCTTTGCTTTTGATTTTCACTTAGCTCCATGTGGAGGAGTATATGCTTAGTTATGTTTGTGCCATTATTGACAAAGGGACCAGGAATGTAAAACTCCACATATACTTTATGTTGGGAGAATCCTGCTCCTTTTGTGCTTATATGAGCACACACATGTAGAAAAGAGCAGTATTTTTGGTAGAGAATCAGGAGGGATCCATTATTGTTATGCTATTTGATGGTTGGTGTAGTATTTAGAGGCTGAAGGAGCTTTAAAAGGCTCATTTAGTGGCCTATATAGTGTCCTTTTATTTTTGATGGCATCCTCTTGGTCTGTGGAGAAGTTCTTGTACAGTACATTCATTGCTCCATGTTGGCTGTGTTACTCATGTATGTTACATGTACTTCTGATGTGCTGGATTGGATCAAATGTTCCTGCCATATTTTTTTTACTGCAGGAGTTCACATTGAAGGACTACATTCAGTCATTCAAGTGTGAGACATATGCATAAACTGGAATTTTCATATATTTGTGAAATTTAATTCTACTGGAAATGGTTATAGAAATATTGCAACCCAATTTAATAGCAATTGGAAAAGCTTTAAAAAATGTTGTTTCTTCAGCTATTATGTTTGCATTTTCTGGGATTTTTCTCAAAATTTTACATGCTTTTTTGAGCACTTTTAATCAAGAAAAATTAAAATTTTGATTTTGATTATGCTGAGGTAACAGCATTTCTGTCAATGGGATCTCTTTTTTTTGCTGACAAGGGGACAAATATTCCACACTTTTATTTTTGTGAATACAGTTCAACCTCTCCCAAGTCAAAAACCTCCTTAACTCAAACCTTTTAGACTTTAATCTCCCTTTGTGAAATTATCCAATTTCCCTTGTCTTTTTTAAACTATGATTACATTTTAGAACACATGAACAAAATATTTGCAATTTAATGCTTTTCTCAAAGGAATTTGGAAACTTCTTGCAGATATGGGACTTCAATGAATGCTGAAGTATTTTAAAAAGTATTCTAGAATATCATTCCAATTGATTAACTTGCAAATATTCCAACTTCAAATTAGAAGTTTAGATCAGATTAGCATTTTTCTGAGTCCCTCCAAATTTGACTTGAGAAGTTCAACTGTAAGTTGCATCTGGCAAGTTTTATCCAATTTTACTGGATAACAAATTTATTAAATCTAGGAATTGCATGGGGTGGGACAATTTTTGTCTGGTCCTGTTCAGCAATTTTTTGCAATATGCAAAGCATATATTGTGATGATTTCTCAGATCTATGGTGGGTTCTAATACTTCAGTGTATATTTGACTCATTATTAATAACCTGTGGTCAGAGCTGGTGTGAAAGAAGTACAGTGTTATGTTTATAATTTATTTATTGTCACTATATATATAAAAGTGGCATGACCTCACTGTTGCTGCTGGTATGGTATATATATATATATATCTATAAATGTGTGTCCATATCTCAAGGAAATTTAAAAGCAAAAAAAACAGAAATAGCTATGGTTCGTATCCGTGTTTTCCCGCAGGACCCAGGATAAAAAAGAAGGGTATTGGTTGTAGTGGGGTGCAGCGGAGCCAGGAAGTGAACGGATGGCCTGTAGGCCGTGAGTGGGTCGTTTCCAGGTTTCTGTCATGACTACCGAGCCAGGCATCACAATCAAGACTCCCTAGGTCCATTTTGTTTCCGGTCCGAAAAATAGGAGGAGGAGGAGGACCCACCTCCACCCAATCACCCCTCCCTCTTTTTCAAGCATTTATATAAGTTATTGCTGCTGCTGCTACTGATGATGATGATGATGATGTGGTTTTTCTCTTTATTTCATCTCTCTGTGTGTGTGTGTGTGTGTGTGTGTGTGTGTGTCTATTCTTTTTCTTATCCCTCTTCCTCAGATTCTTTATTCATATACTGTACACAGCACTCTAAGACTGCTTTTTATGATGAGTTTTTTCAGTGTTTTCCTGGGTACAGTTAAACCTATCTAAAGAAATTTTGAAGGGACTGTTAAAAAGAATTCAAATTACATAAAAATGGTTTTTTTTATGAGAAAGTATGGCCTGATTTATGTAGGTTAATCATGAGTTAAAATGACTTTCTGCCATACAATCATTTATTGAAGAGTTTATTTATTGTTCTTAGATGTCCTATATTTGCTGGAAGTTGCCAAACTCCTCAAGGAAAGTATGCTGAAAATTGTATTTGCATTTTTCTAAAATGTAGTCCTAGTTCAAATAATTAAACCAAGGGAAATGGAAAATTTGACTAAGCAAAGGATAATAATTACACCTGGGGAAATAATAATTAATAATTACAATAATAATAATATTATAATAATCATTAACAATAATAATTAACAATAATAATTAACAATAATAATTAATTAACAATAATAATAATTAGCAATAACATTGATAATAATAACAATAATAATAATTACAAATAATTACACCAGGGGAAATGGAAAATTTGACTAAGCAAAGCAGATTCAAGTTGAGGAAATTTCAATTGCACTAGTCTTAAAGGGCATTGGCCAGGGATTTAATTGATATTTGAGTTAGAGTGGTATAATTTTTTTGCAGATTAAATATTTCATGCAAAATTTTAATCTTCCAAATATAAAAGGAGATGTATAGGGAAATGAACAGGAAGTGGAACACATTAGCTTTGTAGAAAAGAAAAGTTCATATCTGCAGAATTGAATTTTATTTTTAATTAAGATTTCTTTAATGAGTCGCCATTTCCTCAAAATGGCTTGATCATCAAACTAAATAAATAGATGAAGGAAAAAAGAAAAGTATTGTCCATCAGCAATGCAAAGAAGTGAGGATTGAACATTTGCTATTAAATCAAAGTCAGAGAACGACTTTAAATCAGTATAAAAATTGTAATATCCAATCCTTTCACATTGAAATTCTTTACTCTTATGCTCATATAAGTAGTTCAAATAAAGTTGGTATCGCAAAATGGAGGGGTATTTTATAGAGTCCCTTGAACCCTGACAAAATCTGTGAACTTTTCATCATCCATGCCAAACTTCCTCTGTTTCTTGCTGTCTCTTACTATTTTTACCACCCTTTATAGTCCTATACTCCTCACCAGATGTCAGCCCAAGAACCATCTTGTCTCCCTATGCAAAGTCATCAACCCCTCATCCTTCTTCCTGAGCAGCATCTGCAAATGAGCCAAAGCTTGTGTCTATGGGGGATCTGAATGAACCCTATGAAACCAAAGCACTTACATAATTGCACCCTGTCATGTGCTGCTGTGTTATACTCAGCAACTGCAGCGCCCTCTGTTTCAGAATGTGGATATGAGCTATCCAAAAGAGTGTTCTCCCAAAATGAATCCTGCTCAGCCTTTGTAATCCCCCCCCCTTTCTCATCACTTATTATTCTGGTTTTCAAGAGTCCAAGCGCCATTTTGCACAGAACATTTTGCCTGCCAGAGCAAAGTGAGCTTTTTGCAGTGACAGCCAACATGTGTGTTGATGGATATTGAGAATGCTGCATGAGTAGCTTGTTTTTTTTTTTCTGCTTGCACATCATGGTTTTTTTTACAAAATTGAATTTTTTCATAATATTTTGAGTTCAGAGAGGGCTAATGATTTTTTTTTTCTTGTTGCTGTCTGTGTTGGTCAGTTGGATGCCAACATTGAGGATGGCAGGGGAAGGAGAGTTGTCAGACTTTGTGGAAGGCCTGGGGCCAGGGCAAATGGTTGGCAGACAAGTGCTGGGTTCCAGACCCCTGGGGGAAGTCCAGTTGTCCATTTGTGACCACAATGGCAAGTTGGAGGTGAAGGTCATCAGAGCTAGGCGCTTGGAGCCAAAGGCTGGGGCCAAGATCCCTCCAGGTTTGTTGCAAAATTCAAAAGTATTCATCTACATGTTTATGGTAATCATCATCAAGATTTTTTTTTTTCAAGATTCTGAAGCTGGTGGAACATGAGATTTTAGAGTGTGTGTTATGACAAAATCAGCACATGGCAAAATGCCTGTCTTTTGAAAGCTGCTGCAAACAAATGCAATTTGTCCCAGTCTGAAATTAAATTTTCTTGATTATAATGATTTGTGTTTAGAAGATGCTGAAGAATGTGGAACATGATTTTTTGAAGTACAGTAATTTATGTATTGAAAGAAGGAGTTTTGAGAAAAATTGTTGACTTTTTCAAGGAATAAGATTTGTCAATGTATATACTGTAGTGGGGTCTTGTCAAATGAACCCAATTTGTTCCTGAGTATAAATTTTATCACCTGGATCAGAAAATTTCTAATCCTTTCTCAGTGGAAATTTGCAATTTCTGCCCTTTAATAATGTTTACTTTCTAAGTCTGTATTTTTAATCCACTTAACAAAATTCAGTCATAGTTTTGTTTCCAGCAGGGACAATTGTTAGCCAAGACTCCTGCATTTGATCAATATCAGGATGCTTTTATTGCAGATTTTAAAATTTTGACTGCAGTATGAATTAGCTTTACCTCTTGGAATTATTTCTGGTCCCAACGTTTTTTTTATATAACTTAATGTTGTATTTCCATCTTTGTTCCCAGCACCTTATGTGAAGGTGTACCTGGTTGATGGGAAGAAGTGCTTGGGGAAAGCAAAGACTACTGCACCAAAAAGGACCCTTGATCCCCAATACCAGCAATCCCTCATTTTCACACACCCCTACACCGGATGCGTCCTTCAGGTAAGTTGAATGTGAATAGAAACAGTATTGTAGAAATGCCAATGAAAGACATTGGCTTGTGGTTTAATTCTGGAGGTATTTGTATATACTTTGCTTGATAAATGAGCCAAGAATCAAGTTATTGACAGACTAAAAATTTTGTCAATTGCACTCAATTCAATGCTGCCTCTTTCAAAGCCCTTCTTTGTGAAAATAAATCATATGCACAGTAAATTTATTACAGTATTCTCTTATATAATAAGTTTCAAATTCAATTGTAATTTTCAGATGTGAGTTGAAATCCTGTGTTTTAATTTTTAAGGTGGACTCTTTCTACAATGAACTTGTCTACAACAAATTTCTCTGCATAAAAAATTTTGTTTGGTCCCATGGGGTTCTCTCCCCCATATTATACTGGTTCTCTAAAACAAATGTATCTGTACAGCAAATTCTTTTCTTGTCCCTTGAGTTTTGTTGAAGAAAGAGTCCACCTGTATTTATATATATATATATATATTCAAGGCATTTTTTGTGGTCACCAGGCTGTTCAATCCCAGGAAGTCCAGAGAGAAGCTCTAGTGACATCTAAAGTAGATCATTCAGACTATGCACGCATGGAGAACAAAAATGTCAGTGTCACTCTATATTTGATATAGATTATTATGAAATATGGTTCATTTGTTGGAAGGGATTTCCTGCACTTCGATTTTATTGCACAAAATAATTGTAATAATGACCATGAGCTAGCTGAGTTTGAAAAACTATGGTGAATTCTTGAAATGTTTGCAGGAACTGACACCTGGTGTGCAGGATAATGAGTTAGATTTGGCTAATGTAGAACATGCATTGTGATATTTACATATTGCTGCATAATGTATATGCAATTGTATTGTGCATTTTTTTTTTTTTTTTTACCCCTGCATTGATCCTGATTGGAGGGTCCACCAGTGAGAAGCGATGAGTGACACCTGTGGTGGTGTGCTGGAATCGAATGACACCAATAATAATGACGGGTTAATATATTCCACGCAGGTAACTGTCTGGGGTGACTACGGACGCATGGAGGGCAAGAAGGTGTTCATGGGCGTGGCCCAGGTGATGCTGGACGACCTGGAATTGTCCAACACTGTGTGCGGCTGGTACAAGCTGTACGGGACCTCGTCGCTCGTCAGCCTGCCTCCCGCGTCGGCGGCAGGTGTCGCTGCTGGCGGAGGAGCAACACCAGCAGCAGCAGCAATGACGAGGCGGTCCTTCGCGCCGCCGCAGCAACAGCAGAGCTTCGACTCCGCGTACAGCTGAGTGTGCGTGTGCTTTTATTTTTTTTTTCGTTTTCATGTATTGTTTCTCTCTCATCTGCGTGTGCCTGTTATTTGTGCTGATGGTTGAGGATCAGAACGCGGGAGAAGGCCTCCGAATGCTTCGCTGCTCCACCATTGTTTGTTTCTTCTTATCTCCCTTCAAATAGTCCTTGTTTCCTCATCGTGCTGGAAAATAATTGCTGAAGATGATGTTACCTGCGCTACGAAGGGAGAGAAAAAGTTTATAAACGCGGTTGAATGTGATGGCTTGAAAGAGGCGTCACCTCGCGGAGCCGATGCAGTGTGTCCCGTGCCGGACTGCTCCAGGTGTCGCTTCTTGTACGCCCTTAGGCTTCGTAGATGGTGCTGTTTGCCTGCTGATGATGATGATGGAAATAAGAAAGTGGGAACGTTGACTTTGTGGGATGTCTCTGGTCCAGAATCCCGCAGAGTCAAGCGCTTAACCAGAATTGCATCATGGTCCAATTCTTGGTTGTTTTTTTTTTTGGCTTGGGATGCACATGGGTTTTAAAAAGGCTAATGAGTGGGGAGAGAGATTGTTTGAGTTATTTGTTTCTTGGCTTCTTTTTTTTTGGTGAAAAGGAAAAAGAGAGAGAGAGGGAAAGAAAGAAGAAATTATGGCAAGCTGATCTGTGATTGGCCGCTTGATGTCGCTCGTGTCGTTGATGCTGCCCTGTGATTGGTTGATGGGGAAGAATTTAAGGACTTCGGGGAGGGAATTTGAGAGGTTTTCTTTCTCTTTCTTTCGCTCGGAAGAACGCCTTAGGCCGTTCAGTACCAATTATATGAGAAGAAAACAATTTTTGCAAATATTCCCTTTATGCCCCCCCCCCCTTTTTCGGAGTTTTCTCTCTTTTTCATTTGCCTTTCTCGCAAAATGTTTGCAACATTTTTGACCCTGTCCCCCGGCTTTGGAACATTTTTTCGTCAGTTGGTAGATTTGTGCTGGAAACATTCCTCTTGTTGATCTTGCTGAAAGATGAAAATGGCTGCCACCTAATTTTTAATATATTTTGGCAATCGTCCTTCAAGTCAACGGAAATTATTGTTCGTAATTAAAGAAATAATGAAAGTCTTTATGTCAGAACATTTCCATTCTCAGCCGATTGGGATGAATTGTCTCTTTTGTGTGTGAAATTGTAAGTTTTTGTGTTGTTATTGTGCTTAGATTTTTTTGCAAAACAGTTGATTTGGAATCTTTGTTGTAATGTTCTCTACAAACTGTGTGTTATTGAATGGAGGCAGCCATTTTTGTTCTTTTCCAAGATCTCAAAAGCTCTGTGCTGGTATTCAACTTTACTATAATAAACAAGACATTCCGCTTTTGCCATGAATCAGTCCTTGTAGGGGAGACTTTAAAAAGAAAGGGGGATAGAATGAAATTTCGGGTTTCCGGTGTTAGGGATGCTAGTGAAATTGATGAGGGGATAATTGTTGAACTAATTGCTTGAATTATTTGTTGCGGGTTTTTTGACAATGAGTTTTGGTATACGGTTCTCTGATTATTATTGGTCTGTACCGCGAGCTATTTTCTTTTTTCCTTTCGTGTTGTCTTTTTTTGAGGAAAGAGTAAAAAAAAAACTCCCTGGAAATGACACGGTTTTGATTTATTTCTTCTCACATCATCATGACAACAGGTTCCTGATGCTGTTCTCACAAAGTGAGTCAGGGCCAGAGCGCCCATACACAGCATTATATGATAAAGCCTTACCCCGTTAGCGTGTTGTAGAAAAAAGTGCAAGATCTTCACCCTTGACAGAAAGATGCCGCTCGAACAAGGACGGAAGTTTGCTCAAGTGTGAATGTGTGGATATAGTTGTTGCTAGGAGACGATGTGCGAACTGGCCCGGGTTACAAAATGACAAGCATCGGAGG
The DNA here is from genome assembly GCA_905338405.1 of Notodromas monacha. NCBI lineage: Eukaryota > Metazoa > Arthropoda > Ostracoda > Podocopida > Cyprididae > Notodromas > Notodromas monacha. Next base: position 39,650 of record CAJPEX010001405.1, on the reverse strand, counting down.
CACTCAGAAATGTTCCTTTGGTGGTCTCAATCTTTCTATCCATGTCTGACATCGTGCTGATCAGGTAAAAAAAAATTGTGTACAGTGGGCCCCCTCACTACAGCCACAATCCGTTCCTGGGGCATGGCTGTACAGTGAACCAGCCTCACAGCGAATCTCTGTTCTCCATAGGGTCCCATTATGAACAAATTAATCCGTTCTTTTATTTGTTGCGGGTTTTTTGACAATGAGTTTTGGTATACGGTTCTCTGATTATTATTGGTCTGTACCGCGAGCTATTTTCTTTTTTCCTTTCGTGTTGTCTTTTTTTGAGGAAAGAGTAAAAAAAAACTCCCTGGAAATGACACGGTTTTGATTTATTTCTTCTCACATCATCATGACAACAGGTTCCTGATGCTGGTCTCAGGAAGTGAGTCAGGGCCAGAGCGCTTATATACAGTACATGATAAAGCCTCACCCCGTTAGCGTGTTGTAGAAAAAAGTGCAAGATCTTCACCCTTGACAGGAAGATGTCGCTCGAACAAGGACAGAAGTTTGCTCAAGTGCTGTGCTGTGGATGTGTATACTGTATATATACTGTAGTTGTTGCTAGGAGACGATGTGCGAACTGGTCCGGGTTACAAAATGACGAGCGTCGGAGGCACTCAGGAATGTTCCCTTGGTGGTCTCAATCTTTATATCCATGTCTGACATCGTTTTGATCACGTAAAAAAAAATCATGTACTGTATAACGTACATGGTATACCAGGGGACCTCTAAAGATGTGCTGCTCTACAGCCTGTACTTCTACACTCTCCAAACCAAACCCTCGAGCAATAACGAACAGCGCAAGATTGAGCGAGAGATGTATAGTAACTACTGGCGACATCTATGCCGCCACCACCTTACTATTTTTTTACAGGTACGCGCCCGCGTGTTCGAATTTCTTGAGGGAAGCCGTCTGTAGACTATCCAGAGCTTCCGAGCTACGACGAGTCGAATCTGGTACTCGTAGCAACCGCCAACGAAGCAACATATCTGGTGTCTCGATGAGTGCATATATACCTTCCTGATCCCTGGTATGACATTTTGTACGAAGTGCTGATCGCGAACCGAATGATTTGATAAACTTGTGTTGTACAACTATAAGTGCCAGTGGGTCTTCCTTATTTAGCCTGAGTAGAAGTCACCCTTCATTGTAAGTTAATGTGACGAACTTTTTGGACATGCTTTGTTTTACTGTACAGTATCCAGTTTTCTATGAACGTCACAATAAGAGACTCCGAAATACAACAGTACTGTACAGCGTATTGCAAAGGAAAAACATCATTTCTAACCTTCATTGCGGTCGAATTATGCGTCATTCATGACGGTTTGGATTGAAATGAAGTCCGAGCTGCGAAGCGATCATTATATGAAGGTTTTCTTAAGTGTTTCTCCTTTTGTACAGCCATGCTGCACTAAATGAGAAAGGTTGCCAGGAGCTATATATAATAGGGATAGCGCGTGGCTGTATATACATGGTCATGCACCACTATCCTCATTTGGTGCAGCGTGGCTGTGCAATGCTGTACATGCAGCCATGCCACACTAAAAAAGGATAGCACTGATGGCTGTATGAGATAGTAATCCTGTACTGATGTGGAACTATTGGTGCATTTGCTCTATACATTGTGTGAAGGTTGCTAGATGATTTGTTGATCAAAAGTAAACGTAAGGAAAATTTTGACGATCAATCGAAGTTAAAGTTGATTACTTACAGCAGAACTTGAACACATCTTTAATATTGGATATACATCAGCTAGTGATCCTGAGACAACGTTCGCATGATGAGTGATGTGAGTGATCATGAAGGGGAAGAGGGATCATCTCAGCTGTTACGAAATGAACTTGAGAAAATTGAGGACTTCAAGCTGATTGCTCAAGCTGAAGCTAAGTCGGAGTACATTGTAGAGAAGCGTGAGGGGACTATCAAACAGTTGATCTCAAGGAAATACGAAACACTCTTGATTGAGAGATTGCGGGTTTTGAAGGAAGAGATCAAATGGATGAGGAAGGAATATGACAAGCGGTGCTCATCTGCAATGACCGAGTAAGTTTGGCCAGGGTTGTGTGAGATATATGCATCCCCTTATTGTGAAACCAATCAAACGTCAAACTTATTCGTTCATATGTTGAGTGCCATATTCAGTTTGCGTTGGTCTGTTTCTCTTTTTCTGACGAATCATTTACAAAGCTGCAAGGAACCGCAATCATTTCACATCAGCAACAGTTTCCGTCGCTCTGTTGATCAACTTCTGGAAGACCGGAAAGAACAAGCTGCTGTCGATATCAGCATCATGAATGATATTACTGAGTCTATGAAGACTCTGAAAGTTCAAAATCGTGAATTTCCGGATCGGATCTCCAACATGAACATGTTGAAGCAAGACATGGATGATTGTGAGTGACGCATCAACTAATGAATTCTTTCACAACGGGCCTATTGGTGCATTTTTCACACGAACTAATCCTCAAGTATAGGTTGTGCTTGCAGCATTTAGAATTTTGAAATTACTGACCTCTCATTCCGTGACTTGCGTTATTGCAGTCCATTAAGAGTGTGTAGTATAGGAATACGTAGTGTTCACAATCTACGCACCAGAATTTAATCCCATCAATTTTTTGTCCTGTTGAACCTGCTGATCAATGAAGTGACCGAGTCATGGTTTCAAGTGTTGTTGGAAATTCAGCGAAAGTTAGAGGAGACGTCCATTTTCTTGTGGAATTCCATGAAATACGCAGTTTTATTGAAAATTGTTCGTTCTCTGCCATGGATTACGTCATTTCTATGCATAGGCTTTAAGACTCTGAATGGTCTTCATGAGGAATTGGACAAGATATCGGCCATAACAGATGAGCGGAAGAAGTCGATCCTCCCATCTAAAATTGCGAAAATGGAAGAACTCATCTTTCTTCGACACCAGCAAAAGACAAAGGCCAGAAAATCTCAAGTACAGTATATTCAAATGCTGTTGCATGAATATACATTTTGATGAAATTTGTTTTTCCTTTTTCGGCAGATATTCGCGGAAAGTAGAGAAAATGTTTCCAAGCTGCACTCAGAAGTTGAAGCCCTTCGCCAATCGTTAACAGTAAAGGAAACCTTGTGCGACGAATTACGAACCCAAAGGAATGCTAAATTTCGGAAACTTGAAGATGCTTTAAATGTTCAAGACCCTACCGTTAAAAACATCGAAAATTCTGGAAACGAAATATATGAACAGCTTCAAGCGTGCAAGCATGGACAAAACAGTCTCACAGCTTCTCTGAAAGCCAATGAAACCTTCAGAGTATCTGACGAAGTTCTTCAACTTGAAGATAAAAGCAAGCAACTGGACGTTCTGATCTTGGAAAAGTCCAAGTTGCTTTCGGAAATGCGAGAAATGCAGAGTGAAGCTTAGTAAGTTCAATCGGAAAAGCGTATTTTGGTTTGAAACTTGCGTTGTCCAAGAAAACACCAAAGATGATCGTTCTCATCAATATCTTTTTTTCTTTTCTTTTAAATAGTGCTTTGAAGGAACAAGCATTGAAAGCAGAGGGTGAAGAAAACGCCAGGAAACAGATTCGGCTTCAGGAACTTGAAACAAAGCAGAAGGAGTTGGAAATGAGAATTGATCACGTTGGAGTTGGACCAGCATCCGAAGACAATGACTGCTGGTCCTCAACTTTGAGCAGCACCGATGACAAGTTCTCCAATCGCTGCTATGCATTCCTCTCGTCAGAAAAAACCCGGAAACTCGTCAACATCCTGGAAGAATCGAGACTTTCCAGTCTGGACGCTGTGCAGGAAAATATGCAGAATTTCAATCAGTTGATTGAATCTTGGAAAGCCATTCTCGGGTTTTTTGGTGAGTGCTTAACTTGCTACACTTTTCCGATGAAGGAAAAATGTATCCTGCTGATTTTATCTTCATGCTGAGTTCCATGCAATGAAAAAATTGAAATACAATTGAACCTCTTTCAGTCAAACTTAATTCCAGTTCCGGAAAAAAACATTTTTGTTGGGAGAGGGGGTGGGTAAAAGAATTGCAGGAAATTATAATCGGTGATATTCTGGGTCTTCAAATTGCTTATTCTTAAATGAGTTGAAAGGATGCTGAACTTCAAAGCATGCAGGGGTTTATATTGGTCTTTCACTTAGTTTGAAAATGCATCAAGTTATACATTTTATTTGCTTTTCTCTTTCCTGTGTCAGTAATAAAATTATAGCCAAAAGGCGTCTGATGTGTTGAGTTATGTTGGAGGTTTGAGGAGGAATGCCATTTGAGTTAGTAAGAAAATTATTCATGCTGGGAACGAAGAAAAAAAATCTTTCAAATTAAATCTCAGTTGAATAAAAATGAAGTATTTATTCTTTTCAGGCTCTTCGTCCACGTCTTTCTTGAACGCCGATGACCTGAACAATCCGTTGGAAAACATCTTTGGAAAACCCAGCAGGGAAGAGCTATTGGCGGTGTTGAAAGTGTTGGACGCTCAAGTTGGTGCTAAAACAGAGGAAATAGAAGCAGTGTTGCAAAACGATGGATTGCACATGTGGCAGTGCATGGAAGGTGTGAATGAACTACGATTCTTGTGGCAGAGTTTCGTTGCTTCGGGAAATGGTTTCCAGGACCTCCTACGAAGTGCGGTCGAAGACGCGGAGAACTTCTTCGGGAAGATTCGTGCCTTTGAGCAAGTTCTGGACCAACCGGAATCGGTGAGCCGCCTTTTTTTTTTTTTTTAAGAACAGGTCTTTTTCAAAGATGGCGGGAAGTTTCGTGGGTTTTCTTCAGGGTTTCGAGCGTGAAACTGTCAGGTTTTCCCTGTCATTGTGCTATTTGTTGAAGTGCGAAAACACGCGACGTAACTTTGAAAATTCCGAAACCAAAGTGTGCAGGGGTTTTATTTTGAGGTATTCATTTTTTTGTGGGCAACGATTTTAAATCATGCTGATTGCGTGTCTGAAATGATTTTATTTCTGCTGCACAAGTGCTGACACTATTTTTGTTTGTTTGTTTTTTAGTGTAATGTGGAACCGACCAACTGCTCTAGAGCAGAATGGAAATCAGATTCCGATGTCGAGGAATATTCGATTGCTCGAGAGAAAAAACTGAAAGATCTTCGGGAGCTTCGTAAAACTTTGTCCGGTTTCCTGAATGGAGTGGAGGAAAATTGCCTGACAGCGAAACTGCAGTTTTTGACGAATGGATTGCTCGAGAAAATCGCCTCTGCTGAGTTGGATCTGGAGCAGCGAAACTCTCAAAGACGGACGTTGCTTGTGCAGATTGCTTCAGAAATGGAACGACGCCAATCTGTGAGTCTTATTTCCACTTCATAAGTTTGCCTGTTCGATAGTCGAGCCAGTGTCTTTCTTGAAACGATGCACACATCATCAGCCATTTAATTAGCCGTATTTTCAATGATAATGGTTGAGTGTGTGGATACAGAATCCCTCTTATTAAGAACGTTCGTATTTCTAGAAATAACCGTATTCACTCAAGTGCCAACCGTGGTCACTTTTTTTCGAAGTTTAGGTATTTACAGTACCGTATACACACGCTTCTATAATGGGCAATTCTTGACCAATTTTAACAGAATATGCTTTCTTCTATGGAAACAATTCTTGGGTGAATTCAGGTTCAGTTTGTATTAAAAACCAGGTGTATACGTACTTTTGAAATATAGTAGTACTTCATGGCTAGAAAAAAAATGGGTTGCGCGTTTCTTTCTTGTGTGAAAAATTTAATGAAACATTTTGACTGAAAAACATTGGTGTGGGTATTTCTCAAGTGAATGTTACGGTTCTTCTGACTAGATTATATAGACAATCAAAAAGCGTGTCAAGAACTACTCACATTTTAAAGCAGTTTTGAACTTCATCTTTCATGAATTTATATATTTTTTTGGATAGTATGTAGATGTTGCCTGCGTCTTGTTCAATATAATGACTTGAGTTGGTGCTGATGATCTTCAGCTATGGGTTGTAATTATAGACGATTTCCTTTTTTGTTTTCTCTCTAGTTGACAAACGAAAAAGCGGATAGACAAAATCTGTGCAACGATAAGTTTTCGCAAATTTGTGCCATAAAAGATGGCATGCGGCATTTGCTTGAAAACACGAGATTCCTGGATGCGTACGACCTGAATTTGGAAGCGGTTCTGTCTCATGACTCACCCATGTTTCCGAACATCGATCTCATGGCGGTCAGCTCTAAGCAGAGGCAAGTTTCTTCGTTCGCTTTTATTTGAATCTGTTTTTGAAAAAAAAGTTTTTAAATATTTCAGCGATTTGAAGACGGAACTGCGGAAAATGATTCTCGAGAAAGAAAGTAACTTGAAGAACCTCGAGGCTGAAAGGAACGAACTTTTTAACAGCAAGGAATCATCGGACTTGCAAATAGAGGAATGTTGCAGAAAGGTATGACTCCGTATTTTGTGACGCTCTCTCTCTCTCTCTCTCTCCCTGCTGCTGCAGAAGTCTGACATTTTCTGTGTCATCAGTTGGAAAAATTGAGAAGCCAGCTTCAGTTGGAAAAGTCGAAATCGCTTCAATCTGAAGTGGATCAGAGTCGGCTGAACGCTCTTACTTTGAAAGAGCTGCAAGAAGAGGAAAAAGAACTCAAGGCGTCGAGTTCGAGTTTTTCCCGAAAAATCATGAGAATAAACAAACAACTCGCTGTCAAGCAGCGGAAATTGCTCGAAGGTGGGTGTGTTATTGTATGAGGAATATGAAGGGGTAAACTATTGCCGAAATGTATTGTATGCAGTTTGCACAATATAATCAGACTGTGAAAGGAATTAATGGAATCAGCACTTGAAGAAAGTAAACGTACCTTAAAAAGAAGCTTGATCGTCAAAATAATATAGATGGCCCAATAATTTTTTTTATCTCAATTTTTTCAAGTAAGGTTAGGTCTTTGGTCATTCATATATTGACGCCTCTTATTGTTTCATTCACTTGTTCTAATAATGATTTAGTTTCTATTTTCTTCTTAATAAGTACAATACTAGGAACTTCTTTTTTTACATTAAAGTACACTCCAGTTTTTGGTTGTTACATTATATATTAGTGCTGTGTTTTCAATCCTGTGGTCTGCAGAAGCTTTTTGCCATTCTGCAGGAAAATTTCGGCATCATGAAATTATGAAAAGTAGCAATGAATTATGTGATCTGTATTTGAATTTTTGAAGATACAATCGTAGTTAAAATTATCTGATGAAAAATAGTACTGTAGTTGACTTTTCTTATAGCACTTCAGGCACATTTTAACATGCTGAAACAAATTGTATTGAGTTTTCATTCTGAGAAACCTTTCTTCAAGCCACCTTTTTAATTTTTTCAAAACATTCCACTGCAGCTGCTTCATTTGTTCACTTAATTTTTGTAAAAGAAAAATTTAATATATGCCATAAGTCGTTTAGACAAAGTTTTTTAATTCTGGAAAATTTTAATTTTTTTAATTTTAATTTTTTCAATTCTGGAATTTCATGACTTTGAGTCTACAGAAACTTTTTTAGAAATTTGCCAATCTGGAAACAATTTTATGGAAATTTTCTGGTTCTCTGTGCTTGGCAAAAAGGTGTGTATATGCATAAGCTGGTGACTCTATACAGCAAAATTCAAGGTACCAGTAAAAAATTCGTTGTAGAGAGATTTTTGTTGTGGAAAGCCCCTACAACATGATGGGAACAGACCGTATGTGTAGGACCAAAAAATATCGTTATGCAGAGGAAAGCGTTGTAGAGCGATTCCACGCGTGTATGTTTGCCAATATTATCAGAATGTGAACCTTGTACATCACGTGCTGTCGAGTTCATAATTGATACCTATCTATTACAGCAAAGGAAGCGGTCAAAGAGAAGGAATCGGACGCGAAGAAAAAGTCTGAATTGATGCAGAGCGTCAAACAACGTGAAGCCCGGATCAAAGAGCTCAAAAGATCCATGGAGAAAGCAGAGACGCTTGTAAAACTAATGCTGGAAGAGTCATCGGCTGCTGGTAGCAACAGTTTGCAACCAGCGGAAGCTGCTGCTGGAGGAGACACATCATGGCTGGTATACTTGCAATATAAAAATTTAAACACGTTTTTCTATCCTCAAAGAGTTTGATTCATATATTCTCGTAATTTTTTTCCCCCTCTTGTTTATAATATAGAAAGAAGAAATTGAGCGCTTGAAGAAACAAAAAGTCGCTTCTCATGAAGCAGCTCATCAAGAAACGCCCATCTTGGATGCATCATCCGCAGCTACAGCTCCAACGCGTAGGAAACGATCAGCATCTGAAGGATACTCGTTCCGTGCTTTGTTTGCGAGTGATACTTCAATGGTAAGTCGTTGATCGATGTATTCTAAATTTCTAATATATAACTGCTTCAGCAGCAGTTCTTGGTGCTGCATCAGATGTAATGTGGAGAGCGATTCATCGCATTGAAACCCCTCATTTATCCTAGTTTGCAGTCCATATATATGATTTCATTCGAATTTCACGATTAATTCTATTCTTGAGGATCCTAATTTGTGCCGCAATGATTAAATATGTACACACAAGTAATGAAAGTAATTGAGGAGATGGAATTAAAATGGAAATTATTGCATAGATTAAATATTCATTCAGGTAAAAATTATGCATTAAAAAACATTAGCCGATAAAATTGAATTTGCCAATAACTACAGGACAGCTGTGTTACATTGACTGAAAAATAATGTGCATATGATGGTTTCAATGACAGGATTCGGTAGCAGAGCCTCCAGCAGCAGCAGCAGCAACAACAACAACAGCAGATAAACAACTACCTGCTGCTGAGCAGGTGACATCATCCACCAGCGTTAACCAAAGAGGCAAGGTGCAAAGGAAGGAGTTCGCTCGAAAAAAGGCTCCTGGTTTCTGGGATGCTGTGGATCCGGTAGAAGATTCGGACCTTGAGCTACCATCTCCGTCGGTGAGTGATTCCATTTATTTTGTGTAAGAATCCATAAACCACTAAACTCTGATGCACACTCAAGGAATCAAATTCATGTGTAATACTGTATATGGATCCCCTTTCCAACCCCCACACTTTTGTATAAAAAAAAATTGAGCAAGTCATTGAAATACTCTTTTCAATTGCATAGATATATAGAAAAAATTAGTCTAGAAATGAAGAGTGTATCGACAGTCAACTGATATATGCATGCCACAATAACCATTGACGTACTTCTATCAAAAGTGTCCCATATGCAGTCAAACATGTTTAATTCATGAACTTGAGGGGACCATTAGAAAAAAAATTAACTTATTATAAGGAAACCGACATTTTTGTTAGGTGATGGAGACGAATAAAGATTTACAGGAAAATATAATTGTTGATATTGTGGGCCTTCAATTTATTTAAAAATAAGTTGAAATATAAAGCTGAAGGTTCATTTGTCCAATTATGGTCCTTCACTTCCTTTTCTGTGTATGCGCATCTTTCTCTTCTTTGTGTCAATAAATAAAATAATACCTGAGTGGCCTTCAAAATTTTGATTTCATAGGTTTCATGGAGAATAAGATTTGAGGATGGGGAGAATTTTAATGCAATATTGTATCTATTATTGGAGTTTGGACAGGGACCTGAAGAAATTTACATAGGGAGGTTATTTGACGATTTGGGTTATTGAGGTCCAACTGTATCTGTATGATACCTTTATCTGGCATTTCAGAAATCCAGACGATCCTATTCAGGGAGGGGAAGAGGACCCACTGGGAGGAGAGTCACTTTCATGTGAAGGGTCGTTGTATTCACTGGAGAAGTGAAGATGATTTAGGACGAAGCTTCCATGTTTTTCTTTATACTGTATATCAATCGGTACATATACTTACGTAGGTACATTAAATTCGCTGTTGAGGGATTTTCGTTTTTCTATAGTTCTTGAGATGGGACGAAATTTGTTGCTTGGCTTCAGACCAGAAAGGGGTTGCGTTGTTGAATAATTTTTAAACCTTCTGATGTTGGAGCAATCAAAAAGTATAGTAACTGCACTGAAGTATGTTTATACGATGCGAGAAATCATTTTCAAGTGTATATGCATCCATGAAAAATGCAAATGCGTGATCAGGTGTGTTCTGAACAACTGCTCAGTTTTTCGTTTGTTTTTTTCTTTTTCTGAATATCTTGCTTTAAGCACGGCTGTGACGGCAAAAATTATCTAAACTTGTGGCTGGCAGTTTAGCCTTTGCTGTCAATGTCCTCTGCAATTTTAGTAGCTTTGAATTTGTTTTTCGTGAAGAAAAAACTCTCAAGATGTCGCTCTTCTTGATTATTTGCTCGAGGTTCTTTTTTTTTTGAAGATGAATTTTTGAATGCCCTTTATCCAACGACCAGTCTTAGTGAAACTTTTGTGTCGAAAAGAGTGCTTTTCTGTTGGAAAATCTGTGAATAAGAAAATTCGTTGCAATAAAAATGTAGAATACAGCATGACTGTACGATATTATTTCGAAAGAAATTCGACACACATGAATATTGAACAAGAAGAGATTCAATATTTTGTCCTCCACAGGATAACATGATGCATTTAGGCATGGAACCAACACAACACTGTAAGTGCAAGTCTACCAAGCCCTATAGAGACAATAACCTGGAAGAAGGAGAGAAGAGCATGAGCGCAGAGAAAAAAAAAACAAATACCTTGTTTCAGGGTTACTCCTTCATCAAACCCTGACACTCGTAATGCAAATTTCACATTCAGATCGATTCTCGATTTCAAAAGCAACAAAAAAACCGGATAGTAGTCAAATAATTGTTCACGTCAGTCACGACATCAGTTGACAACAGATCTATAACAACCAGACAGGCACTTGCCCCTCACATGATCTCAAGACACCTGCTGCAGTAAACATCAAACTTAAGCATGCAACGAAAAAACAACGATGAATTAAGTCCCTTGCGCTTTGCCAGAGTCAGAACGAGTTTTTCTTTTAAAATGTCACCCTGAAGCAGCCTTGAACAGGATATTCGTCTCTGTGGACCATTTTCGAAATTGATTTTATGCAGAGAGGAGGATATCCTATGAGAGATGCTTTCATAGGATAGAACCCGAACGGCAAGTTGCCAAAAAACGAATCTGACCTAAACCTTTGGCTTCTTTTTCAAATGTGTTGACTAGTTTCTTTTCCCTAAAATTTTTCGTATCCCTCAGCGAAAAAAAACACAAAAAAGTAGCTAAAAACTTTGGATTTTGGGTATTTTCATTCAAACTTGTCCTCCCTCTCTGTTCATTACTGGACCCAGGAACAGGGAACCCACAGGGGCTCTGTTTCCACACAGTGCACGGCTTGGACCAGTTCCTTGACCGCTTCTCCCAGATCTTCATTGACGATTGTTTGGTCGAACCAGTGGCTATAAGTAGTCTCGATTCTCTTCCCCTCCTCAACTATTGTTGTGAAATCTTCCTCCTGTAAAAGCACAATAAGAGAAGCAGACTAATTTAACATATTCATCCAAGTACCAAGTGCGTCCCCTTCTTTCCCAATAAATTGAGGGCAACAAATAATGAGGTGCACATTGTAGTTGGGTACCGTTATTTAAGAATAGGGTTGTATTGTGTGTGGATAATTTTAGGTAAAATTGTTCAAGAAATTCTCCCTACTTTTAAAATTTGCTTTCTGAATTATTTTATCGAATGATTTGCATGGAAAACATATTTACAGTTGAATTCATCTTGGCTTAAATTTATATTATTACCAAAAATTTTCTTATATACTGTATTAATTTTAGTACTGTACCTAAAAGAGCAAAAACTAAGGTTCACATCTCATCAAAGGTTGGGATTTATTCCATAATGTTTATGAGAAGAAAAAAAAAATGCAGGAGCACATCTTTGTTTAGGACTGTGTATTAGAGAAAATGCGGTTCTGTAATTGAAAATCCTCAACAATTCAAAAGGCAAAGCTTTCATAAGTTAGCAGGCTATTATATTGTACAGAGCTAAAGAACTGCTGTCAGTTGTACATAATTATTCTTCATCCCGTGGAGTATCACAAAAACCATTGATGAATGCATTTCGTACCATGACCAGGATTTCCAATTTTCTCAACTTATAGCGTTCTGAATGACGAACAGACAACTAAAACTAAAATTCAGGTGACATCTACCTCAAGATAATGAAGTACAAGGTCAAGATAATCTAATTTTGTTGAGCCAAAAGTCGAAGAGAAAATCTCCCAAAATTTATCTTAAAACGTAGAGAAGCTCTTCTTGATTGTTATGAAAACACTGCGACAGTCAAAATAGTTGTATGAAGTCCATGTGTAGATTATTTTTTAATTTTAAAAAATTCAATTTATTAGTTACCGTAAATTTTCGGATCGGGGAAATCCCATCATCCATCCTGGAAGCATTCCTCGTCTCCCGCAGAACCTGCAGCGATGGCGGCTTAATAAATATGATGTAGGGTTTGAATTCAGCTGAACGCAGTCTTTTCATCGCCTGCTGCAACGAAACCCCCCGAAAATTCCATTCATTAAAAAAAGAAATACAGTTTTCTTTGAAACTTTCGAGCGAGAGACAATAATCCCTCGAAACTCACTTGATCGTGTGGAGTAATGACAGCCACGTGCCCACTGTTGATGATTTCGTGCACAGACGCTGCTGAAGTCCCGTAAATGTTCCCATTATATTCCCCGCATTCCAAAAATTTCCCTTCCAAAATCTGTCTCTCGATCTGATCCCGGGAAACAAAAAAGTAATCTTGACCCTCGACTTCATGCGGTTTCCGAGGACGGGAAGTGTCTGGAAAAAAATAATTACAGTATTATTATTAAAAACTGAAATAATGCCGCAGGGTCTTTTGATTTGCAAATTTTTAAAATGGCGCTCAACTCACAAGGAACTGTAGTGCGATACTTGTCAGGGTCCACTGCTATCAAACGGCGCTTCAACTCATTGCAACCCACGCCAGAGGGTCCGAAAAGGACAACTGGGCGTGGGTTCCTGGGTTGCGGGTACAATCGAGCCACGTCCTCGTAGGTTGGGACCTCAAGAAAGCCTTCATCCACACTCACTTCTGTTGTAAGAAAAAAAAAAGAAAAAACACCTCAGAAATTATCCAAATGACGTGCTGAACAATTGAATGAGTCGTGGTTACATGTGAACATTTTTTTTCTTCATAATATTGATCCTTCCCTTTTTAATGCCATTTTTACAGAATGTCTGATGGATGTCACCTAAATTACTCACACTTCCACTCGCAAATGACTTTTTAGAATATAAAAAAAAGAAAGGACAGTGTCTCACAAGTTTTATGGTGAACTCAAGACAGAGAAGTTGAACAAAATTTGAATTGAAAGGGTTGTTATGTTTTACTTTATCTATTCAAGTCTCAAGTGCAGATTCATTCTGAAGAATCAAGGTAGAAAAATGGAGTGTTGATGGTATGAAGGCAAAATTTCCAAGTTCAGCATTCTTTCAACTCATTTGAAAATCAATTCATGCATATTAAAATTTTCTGCATTTCTGTTTTTCTTCCTCAACCAAAATGCATGTTTTCCCCAACTCAAATTTGTTTGCTGGTCCCTTGCAGTTAAACTTGGAGAGATTCAACTGTATAGTAAATTGTGAAAAAATTCAGACACCTCTGAAATAGCTTGAAAATATTCTCAGTGATCAAGTATTCCAATGAAAAGAACAGGAATTTCAATGATTTCAAGTGGAAATCCTCACCATGCCCATTTGCATTCTCAGACAATATCCGCCTTTCCTGCAACGCTTTGCTTGGAATTATTCCAGATCTCATGCTGTTGTCTCCTTCATGTCTTGATTGCCACCTGAAATGAATCATATTTTAGACATGAAAAAAAAAATCCCATCCAAGGGATAGTTCAAGAGGGAATGAATAAAATTTACCAATAAGCATCATCCTGTGAGACTATGTGCAGAATGTCATGCTTCTTGAATGGCAAGCCCGCTTCTTTGCACGGTATGTGCTGATCATCAGATGGATCGTAATCGAAACAGGCCCTGACCCGTACTTTGCTTTCCCGAGTCTGGAACTTTGACTCTGATGGTATCAGCTTGAACGTTATTGTGCCTTCAGATTCTTGCTGCTCGAAGACAGACAGAAAGAAAGAAAAAAAAACATTAGCTGTAAGTTTTCAAGTATTGTATAGCATTTTTAGACTTTTGAGACTCACTAGGATTTTAAGAACTTCATTGGGAGTTTTCCCGTGGACAGGAATCCCATTCACTTCATGCACCTCATCCCCAACATGAATCACCCCAGACCTGTCTGCTGCACCACCATGCATCACCCTTGCAATCAGGATCTGGCCAGTCTTCTCATCAGCTTTGATTGTTGCCCCCTGCAGATATAACCATAATCAGCTGATTATGTCAGTCCTTGATTTTCAATTAGACACAAAGCAAAACTTACAACAATGGGCTCAAAAGCCAGTTTTCCAGGCTGTGCAAAGGGAGAAAAGAAAAGAAAACCCCCACAAGCTTCAGAACCATCACCAAACCTCAAGTAACAACTGAATGTCTCACCAGTTGCTCACTGCTCTTCACCAACTGCACTATCTTCACTGCCTCTTCATCCTCATCCACTTCTAGGGGAATGTCTGGAAGCCTAGGTAAATAATCCTTTTGGGTGATGCTGTCATGCGCACTGAACAAACTCTGAAAACAAAAATCACATTCCTGGTACAATGAGTTTTCAAAATTATTTAATCTCTTGTGGAACCAAACCAATCATGAATATAATTTATAGGGAATATATTACACCCATGTGCTGGACATTTCCTCCACGCCTGACTGAAGGACCAGAAACCATTTTTGAAATACACTTGATACATGATAGCCGTTTTAACATCAAGGGGGTTTTTTGTCCTTGCAATGTTGCATAGATAATATTGCCAAATAAAAATTTGTTGTGGGCGGTTCAATAACTATACTTGAGTACTCAACTTCATTTTTTAATTTAAGAATGCCCTATACTGTGGTACACATTTTCAAAATTTGTATGTGCATCATCATTGACTCACATTGTAGACAAATTTTAAAAGAGAATAAAATTGAATGAAATAGAACTCTTCAAGCTCTACATCCCATCAAATAATTTATTCAATAATTCAGGGCAAAGAATATCTTCTAGGCCGTCTGAACAATGCATTTTATATGGTACCCTGAATTTTGTTGCATAAGAATCCTTTCAGTGTCACCAATTTTACCTTCCCTTGATGGTCAACTTTTTCTTATGCTGGTTTCTGCAAAACAATTTTTTCGGGTCCCTCTGGGTTTTTACTGCACTAGGTCGATCAATATAAACATCATCTCACCTGAAAATGTGGTTTCTGCAAGATATAGTAGAGTTCCCGAGCCTCCCTGTACTTGGAAGCCAGGGGGTGCAAAACGTCAAGGACATCATAGGCCAGGTCCTCAACATTACTGCTGACTGGTGTGATGCTCAGACAGGAAACAGGGGTCCCAGCATCTGTCTCATTCCCATTAATTGACTTGGATATGCTATTGTGAACCTGGATCAGGGCCTGGAGCTCGCGAGATTGCAGCAAGGAATTGAGGAAGCCGAAATCTTCATCAGAGTCTGATAGGGTCCCCTTGACTTTGTTGAGGGAGGAGAGTAGCTGGAGCAAATCTGTAAAACAATAAACCCCTTGAAGTCAGCGATTCTATTTCATTCATGTATTTATCTATTCCCTTCAAGCACTCACTTGAATCTGGTTGCTGGAGATGCATAGCTGATGTCATTTTTCACACAGCCAGGGCACAATAAGAATTACGACACACCGCAAAAAATCTCCCTCACATGACCTGGAAGGGTATTTTGCAGATTGTAGTTATGATCCATGCCAAAACACACCATTTTCATGATTGTCAAACAAATACAAACCTAATGCCCACCTGATTCATGACCTGATTTTTTTAATGAGCCGCTCTCAGAATTCGAGAATAATGGTGGTCCAAATTTCATTGGTTCTTTGTTGAAGATGCCCATTTAGGTTTTGACAGTTGTTTCCATCTCAATCTTTTGTTGCTCATACAGTATCTCTAATTTACCTTTTGTTTTTCTAGGGATGCAACAAACAAAGAACCCCTCATGTTACCATGCATTCACTTCAAAAAGGCTAATCCAGCACATGAGGGTACCTTGTGTACATTCCAATCCAATCCACTGGAATTGTCTTCCACAAGATGTATATTTTTTCTCAGGAAACTCTTCTTCTTCTCTGATTAGAACTAATTCTTCCATACTTGGAACTGATATCTGAATTTAAGCCTCCACACACATCCAATCTTTTTGAATATGTCATGAAAACCTTTGGGAGATTAAAAAAGCTTCTTTTTTCAATGAAATTGAAATATTTCTGCTATTGACAGACTCAAAGCTAATTTGCAAGCACTAATTATTCATAAGATTTGTTGTAACAGGATTTTACTGGATTTTTATTTTTCACAGCTGTCATGTCCCAATAAGTAAAATTTACATTCTCTTTGCCCAAAATTCAGCATTGGTGTGTATACATTTTGGGGTATCCTCATTCTAGCATAATTTTTCACCATGTGGGTTACATTTTCGATAGGCATACTTCTTTTGAACTACTACCGCAATTACATGCCAACGAATATACAGAACAAAATCACTATTTCAAGGAAGTTGATTGGAATTTCCAAATGAACTACAGTACCGTTTTCAGCTTCGGTGAGGCATGAATGCTGAAAAATTGACTAGAATTCGTCAATTTCTCTGGAAAATTTATTTCTTTCTTACCTTATTATAGTGAGTTTACAGGGTTTCTCACACAAGACCACCTTCCGCATTGAAAATATAGTTACACGATAGCTATAATTAACCCAACAATTCTAATTGCTCAAAGGTTTTATACATATATACAAAAATGCTTGGATTCAGCGCAAGGGCAGCTTCAACGAAGAAAGAGGGCCTCAAAATTCGAAAGCGCACATCTTGGCATACGGTGTCATGAACCAGCTCACTTGGAAGGCATCTTTTCTCTTTTTCATAGAAGGTAGTAAATGAAACCAGGCATATTGAGAAAAAAATATAACAATCTTTCCTGCAATTTTCACTTTTTGACAAGCCCCTTCTTTGGTCGCCCGCGCTTCGTCCGCCGCCTCGTGGCGGACGCTTTCTTCCCGTTCGCACTGATCCGTTTCAAAGGCCTAGGAATGACGATTTGACTCTCTCCGGAATTCAAAACCACACTAGCTGTCAAATCCGTCAAACCACACACTGGTTTATGAAAATGGTCCCTCAGCAACTCTTCTAATGTTCCCTGCGATGCCAGCATGGAGAGGAAGGTGGTGATGAAGCCGTCGTAGTTGTGAGCTCTCCGGGCATCGTCTATCCGGTACTTTCGCTGCTTTTCAGCTTCATCCCGGATGGCCATGTCGATGACGTCAATGTCTTCATTGATTTCCTCGGCGATTTTGCTGATGAGTTCCGCGTCGATTTCCCCGAAAGCTTCGCGTTTGCTGGCCTTGTATTCAATCACGGAGGAACGAACGGTGTCGTCGATCTTGTCCAGGTTTCCTTCGATCAGGGCAAAGTCCAACACCGCCTTCCACTGAAGAAGCTTGGAACGTTTCCGCACAAAACTCGCACCTTGGTGAGGTATCACAGCCATCAACGAAAAATGTATTTCGTCGTCCTGGTCAAGCACAAAACATCGATATAGAACGCCTTTTTCAAAACAGAAGAGACAAACATTGACAGAAACCGTCAAAGGAAAATTTCTTCAACTATTCGAGACACTTTTTCGCGTAATCTTCCACTGCTCTAACGTACAACAACTGAATCTTACCATCAATGAAGTATCCTCACACAAGTTAGCAATCCACAATTATGAAGCTTCTCACAATACCGAAGTCAATCACACTTTCGCTGGTTAATCACGAACAACGATACCATAAGCAAGATGAATCGCCGGGTTAGGAATTTTCGGAAAATGGGCCATCGAATCGTTAGAAAAGAAGATGAAGAATCGAACTCACTTGGTTAACGATGCGTCCAGACTCGAGTTCGATCCCAAGTCTGGCCATGATAATATTCCTAAACTTCGCAGTCCAATCCCCTGGTTCAACTGGTCCGTGATCAATCGGCGACGGTTTCAATCCGTCAAGCTCATACAACCTTCCGTGAATCGGTACGTATGACACGAAATGGAACGTTTCGGTAGACACAGTAGTAGTGCAACTCGACATGATGCGAGATTTTGTTCCTACTGACGGTTGGGATATCGAGTTAGTAGAGAACTGAGCTCCGGTTTGAGTAGCAATGTGAGATCTTTGCGCTTGAGGACTAGCATGAGCGTTGTGGTCCCTCGCTAGCTGCGGAGTGTTCGCTATTGCCCATCCTTTGTTCTCTGGGTCCATGCCGTAGGTATGAGCTTTCAAACGGTTCAACGTGGGACCTAAATCGATGTCGGGGCAGTTGAGGACCACTGATAGAAGTGCGTGTGTAGCGCAACTGTTTTGAACCATTTGACGCGCGAAGAACATGCTGTTGACGACTTCTTTCTCTTGCACGTATTCCACGACTTGCGCCGGGAGACTGCGCAAATGTTTCCGTCTTCCCCTGTTACGCGCTTGATTCCATCTGCATGAATATGATTGATTACTTACGGTATTATCATCTTCGAGAAATCGTTGATTACCTGAAGAGAAAGATAAATCCGAACACTCGCGTTTCGCCGAGTCCCTCATTCCAGAACTTTTCAGATACGTCGTAGACTTCACGCACTTCCACTTCCCGTACACCGAAATCTTCGAGAAGCAATGTGAATAATCCGGGATCACTTTCGAGTTCCAACCAGCCTTCAGCTAGTTTCTCGATATCCACAGGCATAACGCGCTTTAATTGAAAGAGATCTTCATATCATGTTTCCTGAAAAATCAATTCGAGATGAATTACGTAAAGGCTACAGTTTCTCACGTGTGAGACTCGATGTTATGAGACCATGTTTTGTCAACAAACTTTTGTCATGCAAAAGCATGACATGGGTCATGCTCTTGCCAGGAATTTTCATAGGCAGCGCCATTTTCGGCGACCGGATAATAAAAGAGTGAATTCGTATTTACATAGAGCGGTAATATCGTTATAATGATCATTGCAGCTAGAATAATGATCTGGCCTTACTCCTGAAAATGTTTGAGGTCACGAAAGAATAAATTTAATGCTGATCAATTAATCATCGTTTCGCAAGATGCTTCAACTCTCTTAAGCCTGCGATGCGGTCGATCACCGTGAGGTAGATGCGATAATCATCTGAGTGGAACATGTGACTATCATCTCTCTGAAGAGTGCTATTTCCTACTGTTAAGTGTTCTAGTTCTTTTATTATTAGTTAACACGGAATCTTGAGAGTTTAATATGCCAAGTCACTTGTTATATGTTTCAGGAGGAGTTTACTTTGGAGCGATGAGCCACTCTAGAAGCATTGGTTTGAAGTTTTTGTATTCTACTGTATGGTCTACCATCATGAGGTGACTGCTTGAACCTCCCCAGCTGAGGAACATCTGGCGGAGGGCTTGTCTGGCTATTATCTCCCTGGAAAGTGTCATTTGCTGTATGGTGCTGCAGTCCTTTGTACGTGATTCCGTGACATGGCGTTGAATGAGTGAATTCGCGATTCTACTAAGTATAGTGGTACACTTGCAATAGAGGAACATGTTCGTCGTGTTACGTTGTCATCGATTAGTCGTAATCTTCTTCGTATTTTGAAGAACTAATCGTGTCGTAGACTCTTTTTTGGCCTTTTTTATAGAGTTTCTCACATCTACAAATTTTATGTCGCGGTGTAACGAGCTCGTCGGTGGTGCTGATGTTGAAGAATTCAAGTCTACCTCGACGAACTTTGAGGTGAGTAATCCTTCCATGCTTAGGCTTTCATTCGCATTCGTAGTTCATCTTAGGGTAAATTTTCTGAACGAAACAGAGGTTATGCGTGAGTGATGATAAGTTTCATCTTTCAGGTGTGAAACTGGTTCATCTGTGAAAGAGCACCTGGAGTTTCCGAAGAGCCCGGAAAGCCAAGGGCATCCGACCGCAGCTGTTCTGGCTCCATCCAGAATAGCGTACGGTTCGGACTCAGAGCCATACACCATTCCCATATCCCCCAAGCGCATTGGCTCAACGGTTGATGCAGCTCTGAATTTGTCCATAACACCCGAAACTAGTGGCGTTATCCGCGACGGTAAGTTCATCCCAGACCTAATAATACCTTTTTTGTGCCTAAATTCTTCGGACTCGTCTAACGGAAATCAGGATTCAAACCCTTGTGCCCTTGAATTGTATCTTTTATTTGAATGAGTAGTGCTTCAACTGTTGTCTTTCTTTTGTGTTTTTACTGAAGACCCAACAGAGAGTCCGAGAGGAGCAAGCGGTATCAGCACCGAAATCGTCGCAGATTTGGCTCTAGACGACGAGGACGATTCCGGGCCGCCGTTGAAGACTCTGAAGGAAGATATTGACGGGAACTCTTCTGTTTCCGCGTCCAAACGAGGCCCATTTCCGGGCCCTTACAAGCTGAGTGATCGGTTTCTGCAGCCAGTAAACAGTCGTCCGTTGGCGATCGGCACTCGAAGAAGAACGTTCTCCGACGGCTCCAGGACTCTGAAGTCTCGTGGCGGGATGGGACAGCAATTCTCTCAGGAGGGTGATAATATTCGTAAGTACTTCTTCTTTTAAACGTATTCACGCAACAGGAGTTTTTCGTTCAACTTCTTATTTAAAAACGAAGAAGATGTGCTTGAAGGAGAAAATATTTGATTCATGAAGTAATTTTGGAACACAGGCTTTCCACAGATCGAGTGTACTAATGATGGAGTCTGAAAAGTTCAGGCTAACGATATTTGCTCTTGTGTCAATGAGTAGGATTCAGCTTTAGTTTGCGTGCTTGTGTTGGCGTTTTTTTTTTCTCCTCTCACTGTCTCGAAAGTGGGAAATGCCATATATTCATTTTATTTTGACTTGTTTTTTTCTTTCTTTTCCGAAGTTGGCCGAATCGTCAAGGGATTGGAGTTGATCGGGCCCAGGTCCTCTGCCGGGGAATCTCGTAGCGGGCAGTCGAGTTCCTTCCCAAAGTTCCTGACGGACGTGAACGTATTTCCTGATTTGCCTCGGCCAGCCAGGCTTGACTACTTGCTCAGTTTGCCTCCAGCGAGTCGGGAAGAGCAGCTGAAACATGCCTGGAACCCCGATGACCGGTCCTTGAACATCTACGTTATGGTATGTTTTGGAAAAGTCATCATTTGATGGAATAGCTTTGGGAAAAGTTGAGCTAGATGCATGTACAAAAATTTGAACCTTCCTATGTCGAATTTTCTCCGACTCAATTCCCTTGAGAACGGTGGTTCATTTAATACCCCCCTAACTCAGAAATGTTTCCTCTTGAACTTTCATGACTCGAATTTTCTGGAGGCCTTTTGGCTATTAATGTTTTATTGACACAGGAAAATTGAAAAGAATAAAAATTTCACTTGTGTTTTTTGTACGGTAGTGAAAGATTATTTCGACAAATGAGCCCCTGCATCCGAATTCAGCCTCCTGTCAACTCATTTAAGAAATAATTTAAGGCTCACAATATCACCAATTACGATTTCCTGAATTTCTTCTTTCTCCGATGAAAATGCTTTTTTTCCCGAACTTGAAACCTTCCGAACTCAACTTTTTCGTTGGTCCCTTGATGTACGACTTGGAGAGGTTCAATTGTATTTGCTGTATGGCCCCAAGTGTGATTTTTTCTTGGACTTCATCCCTATGTCAGAACGTACACATGTTAGATGACGTTTTCCTACAGACTTTGAGGAGAACGTATTCAATCGGTCCAATGGTAGAAAATTTGGGAAAAGTTCCCCAAAAATTGAATTGAAAAATTACAGAAAATAGCCACGCAGAATCTGCCTCTTTGGCATGACAAAAAGCCCAAAACAATTGGTAGCATTTGTCTTGCCATACTGGGCATTGATGATGAAAAATCCCAAGAGTGGGAATCACAGAGTCATCCTGTAATGGTTTGTCAATCAGAGTGAATTCTTGATCATATCCATTTTGTTTATGTAATAGCTCAATTTTTCCTAGGAATATAAAATTGTGAGCAAGTATTTTCCATTGACCTCGAAATTTTGGCGCGGTGTTCATATCTCGAGACTCTGTGGATGTCGAGGCAAATATCCGTTCTCTCATTGAAAATTTCGACTTTCAGTATAAACTGAAATCTTTTTTTTTTTTTTAATTTTTCGACGTTTCGTTGAAGTCAACAGATCCGAGTTTGAAAACTTATTGATTTTGCTTCGTAAAATAAGTTTATCGACAGCAAAACGAAAGATCCGCATTGCGTTGGATGAAACTGGACTTCTTCCGTCTCTTTTTCTCCACAGTAAAATTTCTCGACCTTCTGTGAAAACAATCTGATTGAATTTGTTCGTTGCAATTTTCTTTTCGGTTGTGTTGGACAGGACGAGGACAAGCTGACGTTCCACCGACACCCAGTGGCCCAAAGCACGGACTGCATCCGCGGCAAGTGCGGCTACTCGCGTGGCCTACACGTGTGGAAGATCAAGTGGTTGACGCGACAACGCGGGACACACGCTGCCGTCGGCGTCGCCACTGCCGACGCCCCGCTCCACTACGTCGGCTACACGTCGCTCGTCGGCCGCGACGACCACTCGTGGGGCTGGGACCTGAGGCAGAACAAGCTCCTGCACAATTGCCGCGAACCCTATTCGGCCGACGTGCCCGTGTACCCGTCCTGTCTCGGTCCCGACACGAGTTTCGTCGTGCCCGACACGTTTTTGGGTGCGTGTCACGATTTCGATTTGTGTGCTTTTTAATGAATTCGAAAACAGAGTACGTATTGAAATTTTACTGAGAGATCGTCTCCAGGTTCACGTAAAAGAAAAGACACATTTTGCGAGTGTACAGTTGAACTCATGGGATCATGAAAAAAAAATTCGAGGTAGGGAAGGATTTTTGTTGAGGTAAAGAAAGGCGAAATAGAGGAAATTGTAATTGGTGATTTTCTGGGCCGAGGCAAGGGTTCATTTGCCCAATTAGTTCTTCACTTCCTTTCAAAACACATTTTTACATCTTGTTTCCTTTCTCTTTCCTTTCTAAATAGAGTAATAGCTAAAAGGCTTCCAGAAAATGAAAATTTTGTAGGTTTGAGGGGGAAATCCTTTGAGTTAATGAGGTTTCTATAGGAAGTGAAATTTGAAGAAAATTCGAATTGGGGAGGTATTTTAGTTATGAAGGTTGCATTGTAAAAGTTCCCCAGTGTTGCACAAGAAGGCCTTAGGAGAAATTTCTTAAGATCTGTTTGTGATTTATTACCTGGAGATGAAAAAGATTTGCGACGTGAATGTCGTCATAAGTACAGTACTGTACGTGACTCCGCGAATTTGATAGCCAGTGATCCGCCATTTACTGTTGAGAAGAAAGGTTTCGCAAAGCGTGAAAATGTTTCGACGAGAGAGCTGCTTTGTTTTGGCATTGGGACTGTTGCTAAATGACAGTATAAAAATATTTCTCTTCTGGGTCCAGAAGGTAAATTGAAACCTTCAAATTTCATAGCTTGAAGCGCATCAGGAATTTGTTCTCCTTTGCTGAATAATCGATCTGATGTGTGAAGTACATAATCATTTTTCGTTCCAATTTCAATTGTTCTCTTCATAACTAACCCATTCTTGGAACTTTTATCGATATCAGTTGCATGATTCATGAATAACGGATACGCAATTTCGGATGCTATTCGCGACGAATAGAAATTGAAAGTTGCGCGTAATTTCTTTTTTTTTCTCGGAATGTAGTTTATTTGTTATTTTCAATGATTACCTGTTTCCTGATTTTTTTTTTTGCGGATGCGAAGTGTGTCGATTTGAAATCATCTCACTGTTATGCATGCGTGTGTTTGTTGCAGTTGTCCTTGATATGGATGAGGGCACGTTGAGCTTCGTTGTTGACAACCAGTACCTGGGACCGGCATTTACAGGGTTGAAGGGGAAAACCTTATATCCGATTGTTTCTGCTGTCTGGGGCCACAGTGAAATCTCAATGATATACGTTGGAGGTTTACGACGTGAGTCTCGAACGTTTTTTTCTCTACTTTTCCTCAATTTTTTTTTTGAAAATTATTAAATATTTGTTGCAATGTTACGGTGGTGATGTAACGTTTCGATCTGTGAGTCCTCACTTATTTGGGAAGATCCTGGAGTAAATGAAAAGAGTTTCAGCCCAAGTTCTTGATTCAAAACTCGCAGGATATAAAAACAATGGCATCTGAAGGAAAAGCATTTTTTAAAGAAAAAAACGCTTAAATTGGGTGCTTTCTATTGATGAACTCACCGGATATCTACAAAATCTTTGGAGGTTTTAGAATGTCCGGATTTTGAATTTTTCTTATGCTTATGTCTCAGAAAAGCGCGTAAATTTCACTAAGCTTGACATCCTTGAAATCTGGCGTTTTATGTGAGCAGAAAACGCATTTAAACTCTTGGAGAACGTTAGAAACAAATCAAGTCTTGAAAGAGTATATCGGAAGAAAATTCATCATTATTTTTCAATCAGAAATGAACGAAAAAATGAAACACAGGAGGAACTACAAGCAAAAGGAATTTTTGGAGCAAATCAATATAATATATATCATTTTTCAAGTAGAACAATTTTGGGTGATTTTCATGATGAAGGGTTCCAAAATAATTTTAAAAATTTTCCGGAATGATAATTCGACGCAGTTAAATGAAATGTCAGTCTAAATTCAACCGTCATCGCAAAAAAAAATTAAAGTGTGAGAATTTTTGCGATGTCATCCCTGATGCTTTCGAAAGATCAACATTAGAGGTCATTCCATTCTCTTCTGTATGCGTCTCGACTAATGTTCATCCTGGAATGTGATTTTTTCAGCAATAATAAAGTTATAGGAAAATACAGTAATACTGAAGATTGTTCGTTAAGTATTCAAACTGTTTGAACAAGATTTCGCGTGTCTCTTCATTAAATTTAAAATTGAACGATCTCGTTGTGTAGAAGATTTGCACGATTTCTGAGTGAAGATTTTTTTATGTTGCAACCATGAAACAAATATAAGTTCAATTGTAAGCATTTTTTTAACAAATGAAAAGAGGTAAACATATTTCATCAGTCTCTTGTATCGCTTTCTATAAGAGCTAAGGAATATTCCTGGTTATATTTTTTTCGAATTTGCAATTGTGTTTTGATGTTGCCATCCTTGAACGGAATCAAGGTCAAGTGTGAAAATTTTTCAACAAGTGAAAGGAGGTAAACAAGTTTTATGGCTATTACTCGTAGTAATTTAGAGTGATCGTTCGTTACTATTCCGAATGAGTTTTTCTTTTGAAATTTGAATTGCGTTTTCGTTTCTGTGCCCCCAAATTGTTGACATTTAAAGCTTTTCAACGATTAAGGGGAGGTGAAAATTCGTTTGACATTTCGTGTGAGCCTTTTTTTCGAAATTGCAATTCGTTCTTTTTCACCCGAAAATGTACTTGAAGCGGATCCGTTGCCGCTGACGGAGTTGAGCCGGTACGTGATACGGCAAGAGGTGGGCAAACGCCACAAGAACTTCAGCAAGGCCGTCAACTCCATGGTCTTGCCGTCCACAATCAAGGACTTCCTCCTCTACCGCCAACCGAGATAATCCCTCAGATTGCAAAAAAAGAAGAAAAAAAACAGGGTCGAACTGCCGAAGCGAAGGAGACGGATTATATTTCTTTGTGATAGAACCGGGCGGAGTGTCGGCGTTTCACTGTTGCATCGCTCCTCTCGGTCTGTCTCTTGCTCTCACAAACAATTTTTCCTTCTTCTTCTTGTTCTCTCATCCTCTTCTGTTCTTCCCCGCGTTGCTCTTCGTTGGGTTGAAGAGCGACGCCTTTCGAACGAATTTTGACACGAGCGACGCGCTTTTCTCGAGACGAAACAAAAAAAAAGAGGGGAAATTCATTTCTGAAGCTCGAATCAAATCTGAACCGGGGCTTTTCAATCAGTGGATAACTTGAGATAAACCCCCAGGCGAGATGAGAAAAAAAAGGCTGAAATATTGTGGGGGGAGGGGGATAAATCGGAGCATTGGAGAGGAAGAAAGATGTCGAGTATGATGATATGAAGCATTGGTGAAGTGATGTGTCTTGAATTTGATACGAGCTCCGTTTGTAAATAGAGTTTACAGGTGGTACAGTACATTTAAGTGTACTCTAGCACATCCTGAAAGTGGTACAATTTTGACACACCAAAAAAAAAGAGGTTGAAAAGCCCTGATTTAGAGAGTGAGGTTCTCAATCGGCTCTGACCAGACTAAGGAGAATATAGAGACAAAATTTTGGCTAAATGTGAAGCAAAATTAAACAGGGTTACACAACTAATGTTTGCGATCTCGCATCATTGAATCGTTTGATGATGATTTAGGCTTGTTTAATCTAGTATTTGATGATTCGAGAATCTTTAGACCAAATTTGCGGAATTCTATTAAGGATTGAGAAAAAAAAAACGGTAAGGTGACCTCCTTGAATTTTTTTGGAGTGATCCTAAATTTAAAACGTAATTGGCTCAAGAATCCGGATGCACACAAATTGCGTCAGAAACTCGAAATGATGGAAGGGTTTCAATCGTAGAAAGCGATTCGAAAACGAGGCTTTGCTGGTCAGAAGAGGTTGAGGACCTCTTGATTTAGAGCTTCTCTTTCTTTTTCTTGAGTGGCTTCGCAGTCCTTGCACTCGGGTGTTCCCCACGCTTCGATTTTTAATTGTTCGTGTGTCGATGCAGGATAATCGACCAGATTTCAGTAATTGAAATTTCCCATCTTTGGCTCTGTGACATCATGACCTTGAGCTCTTCGTGTTTTTACTCGGGAAGATCGCTGATATCGCCTTAATTGAATTTATATTTTGATGGCTGACCGCACGTGTTGCAGTACCTGATATTTTGTGGTAAAAAGGCCAATTGAATATTCCAGTAATTCTAATTCAACTTCTGGAGCTTCTCAATTGCTTAAGTATTAATGTTT
This sequence comes from Notodromas monacha, assembly GCA_905338405.1. NCBI lineage: Eukaryota > Metazoa > Arthropoda > Ostracoda > Podocopida > Cyprididae > Notodromas > Notodromas monacha. Next base: position 12,644 of record CAJPEX010001405.1, on the reverse strand, counting down.
TCTGCGCGAAATTGGCAGAACGAAGGTTTTGGATCATATTTTGACCATGACAACGAGTGTCATCTGTTGGTGGGCAGCATCAACGCGGACATTTTTGGAAATCATATGATGACGATTGTCTCGAGTGTCGCGAAAAATTCGAAAGAAGGTGGAAATTTTCGAGGCTTCCAGTGCAAGAACTGATAAGGCACTACGTCTTCTATGACTCTGATTTTTTCCTCTCTCTCTCATCAAGCTCGTCTAGAAAGTGATGCGGAGAAGGTGGGAGAAACTTTCCTTTTGCTATCAGATATTTTTCTCTCTCTGTGTAGATGCCATCTTTCCGCCGCCCTTCTTATATATTTTTTTTGGGACTCTGTTGACGTGACGTTGATGTTGATTACAGACGCCTCGTATTGTGTTTTTATTCGCGGCTGCCTGGGAATTATTTGACTGGAGGGAATGAGTGCGCATTGTACTTTGCAGACAGCAGGGAGCTAAGATGAGCATTACGCAGAAGTTATTTTTCATGGCTGTTGCGGCACGAGTTTTTATGGTTAGAGTGTGTGATTGTAAGAATCCAGTTCACTCCTTTTTTGCCAGTTTTCAGTTGACCTGAATAAGCGCGGAATTTTCGCGGGCTGTTGAATTTCATTCTCTTCTCATATTGTGGAGTCGCTTGTTTTTTTTTTTTTTTTGTCCTCTTGTATCTTTCTTTTTTTTTATCTGTTGTGTGGGTGCATTTGTATCATTTGTGCCATAGTGTAATGCGCAGTCTATTAGATGTTCTTCATATTGTCACCGATTCCACTTTTTGGGTCAATCATTTCTGAATCACCATCTTGTGCTGGACATTGTGGGAATGTTGTCAAAAAATATAATACGATTTTAATGATTCCTGTGTTTTTTTTCTTCATTTCAGTAGTGCCCACTTTAGGCTGGAAAAAGAAGCATGGCAACAATTTTGGGATGCTTCATATTTACTTCCATACCATGATTATAATAATTATTTTTGAATGCTGGATAAATTAGTTGTGATTGTCTTGAGGATTTTTTTCTCCGCGAATATAGCTACTATGGTAGTGGGATTTTTACGACAGAGAAGATCGGTAATTCAGTACAGTATTTACCTGTGATTATGTTAATTCCAGGGGTGATAATCATAAAAGTTCATCAAGTTGATTACTGTAGAGAATACTGTATTATGAATGGACCCCTGGTTAATATGGCAATTTACTAAAATGCAGGTGGACTCCCTTCACATCAATATTTTGGTGTAAACAATTTTTGTCTACAGGGCGCTTTGCCCATGTTATAGGAGTTCTTGACTTCAAAGAAATTTTCTGGTCCATTTAATTGCATTTTAGAAAGGAAGTTCACCTCCTGTTTCTAACTAAAAATTCAAAATTCTTGAAAATTGTTCCCCTGCGCTTTTTAAATCACTTTAATCTTACAAAATTGAATAGAATGTTGATGTAATAGCACCAGAATTTTTCCCGTTATTATTTCAATTTTACATTTATGCCATGCATTTGAAAACTGAATGTTGAAAATTGAATTTTTTTTTGCAATTGCATAATGCCTTTTTTGGTTGGAGTGGCATCTGTGCAAGCGTAGTACAATAGTGTGCATTGAATACATGCGTTTTTTGTACTGTACATTTTTGTTCAATTCACGGCTTTATTGTGGACTTGCCCATTTCAGATCATGGACAGCTTTCCTCCTTCTTATCACATTCAGATGGCTTTGCTCCAGATTAAAGCGCGGTTTTTATCCCCGTTTGAATGTTTAGTGTGTATAGAGCGTAGCTGTGAAACACAGAGCATCAAGTTGATAGTGAAGCCCAGTGGATCTCGCGCGCGTCGCACTGCGGACCACGTGCCGTGATTGCTCCGTTGGATTTCGTATCAGTGGTTTGTGTCAATTAGAAAGATCAAAACTGTATTTCACTTGTTGAATGTCTAGTTTTCCTGCGTGATTCGCTATGGCGAAGTGCATCGCGGTGCTCGGTAAAGAGAACAGTCCGTTGTTCCTACAAGTCGCCGATCCTTCGCGCGAACTCGACTTCCACCGAACAGTTTGCGGTTGCATGGACGTGGTTGAAGAACGACTCGCCGCCTTTTCAAAGCCTCCACAAGGCGGAGGTCCGGATTTCCGCGAACAATACCTCGGATTACTCCACACACCGGAAGAGTTCCGAGTCGAACCGGAAGAACACAATGTGTACAAGGCCTACGGCTACGTTACCAATACTCGGATCAAGTTTATGATTATTTGGGATGCTAGTGATACTTCTTTGCGGGAAAACGATGTCAAGGGAATGTTCCGCAGGCTCCACAACGTGTACACGGAGCTCGTTTGCAATCCGTTTTACATTCCCGGTGACACCCTGAATTGTAAAAAGTTCAACTCGCTTTGTCAGAGTATTTTAAACGGAACTTATTGATTCATTTCGCGTCCGAACGTGTGTCAAATCATTAAATGATGCTTGTTGCTCTTGTTATTGTAAAAGTGCGTAACGCTGAGTTTTCTTTATAATGGAATCTATCCGTTTATTTCGATAGACTAATCGAAATGGCTGCTGTGACTGTGACGAAGCCTTTGGACTCTCCGGACGTGGAAGACGATGACGACGTAAGATCACCATGCGCACAACTTCCCTTCGGATTTCTTTTCAGAATTTGACGTGTGAAATTTCCAGATTTTTCTTGACGCTGACGAAGCCTACGACGATCTCGACTTGGAGCCGATTTCTTTGGAATCCTCGAGCTTTAGCCTCGATCAAAGTATCGACCTTGCTTCACGCGCCTTGGACCTATTCTTGAGTAACCGGTTTTTGGAAAGCAAAAGGCTAATGGATGTAGGGAAAAACTCGAGTATGTACCACGCATTGGGCTCAGGAACGTTTGCTTTCCTACAAGCTGTGATGACGATGAATGAGAGTGAATTAGAATCTGCCGTCGCCGCTTTGAAAGCTTCGGTTCAAGTTTGTGCGCGGTTTCGAAAGAAGGAAAGCGTCAAGCAGGTACTTCCATTTTCATGAAGTGATGAGTAACATAAAAATGATACTTCTGAATTGAAAATTGGCAGACTGTGTCGAAACTTGTCAGAGGCAAAAAATATGCGAGTTATACTGAAGAAGAACGCCATGCTGAGCTTTGCTATGCCGAAGGTATTCTAGAAAAAGCCATATTAACATTTCTGGAAGACGAAACTTTGTCGAGCTTTGTGAAAGGAGCTTTGCAGATTCGCCATGGATACTTCGCTTACAGGTGACGAATTTTTTTGTTTATGAGAATATTCAGAATAAGTTGAACAAATTGCTCCTGTTGTTTTTTGAATAGGGAGTGCTGGAATATTCTGAAAGAGAAACCGATGTGGACGAACGATAAATTGCAAAATAACTTCGAAAGTGGTGTTCGTCTTGGTGTTGGTGCTTTCAATCTTCTAATTTCCATGTTGCCTGGAAGGGTGTTGAAAATTTTGGAGTGGATCGGATTTTCTGGAACGAAGGTGAGTCGCTGAAATATTCATCCTAATCGTTTCATCTGTCGACAATCTTGCACGAGTTTGCTTATTCTCGGTTCTTAGGAATCCATGAAATCCGTCTTGTAGAAATTTATCTGCACAAACTTAACTTTTATTGCTCAAAGATTTGAATTTCGTTTTCATTTCAAATTTTACTTCTGCTTGGTTCACGTGCCTTGAACTCGTTATTGGTGTTGATCACGTATTAAAATCGTTGAATGGAGCGGATTTTGTGGAATAGATTTTTTTCTGTAATATTTCCCGTACTTTGATGAACCAAAGGTGGAAATACTCATCACCAGCTCCCTTTTCTCATCAAAAAAAAAATCTTGAATACCACCGAAAGTACGCTGCTGGGTTTTGAAATTGCTAATAAAATTTTTTCTTCGACAAATTAATTTGCAGGAATTGGGACTGTCTCAGCTTGAGAAGAGTTTCGAATGCGATGGAGCTTTGAGAAGTGTTTTGAGCGCTTTAGTGCTGCTTGGTTACCATACTTTCATTTGCTTTTTCGCGGGTGTCGGAGATGGCGATGTCCCAAAAGCGAAATCAATCGTTCAGGATATGCTGAAGGTGAGTACATCTTATTTTGATATTCTCAAGGTTTTCGAAATTATACGGGAAAAGTATTCTTGAAATAATTGTAGAAAAGTAGACGTTTGGGTACACAGATTTCTGAGCACGATTTTTAGCCCTGTTTGCATTGCTGGATTCGTATTCTGAGGAAATGAATGTGTTTAAATATTCTGAGTATAATCAAAATTATTGAATGTACTTCGAAAATAAATCATATTTTTAAACTAAATTAGAGGGACCAAAACTTGATTCTTTGTGCAGAGAAAATCGTTATAGCCCCATTTCGTTGTGGAGAGAGGCGAGCTGTATCTATTGAATTTATTTAAATATTTTATTTATGTTTAGAAATACCCGAATGGCGCATTTTTCCTGTTCTTCTCTGGCCGAGTTGAGCTGGTGTCTGGCAATGTTGAACTGGCGATGGAAGAGTACCAGAAGTCGATCGATTCCCAGGACGAGTTGATTCAGTTCCATCACTTCTGCTTTTGGGAGTTGATTTGGTGTAATATGTGAGTTACTTGCAAGTTTTACTGCGGAAAAAAATGTATTTTAGTATGAATTTTTAGGTTTGTTGGGAACTGGAATGAAGCCAGCAAAAACGCGAAACGTTTGCTGACTGAGTCGAAATGGTCGCGTTGTTTTTACGCGTATTGTCAAGCCTCTTGCATCTCCATGAAAGCGACGGTTTCTGCGGAAGACAAGGAAGAAATCGAGGAATTAATGCGGTGAGTTATTTTTTTTACCGAATTTATTCTCCGACATTTCATTGTCCGTAATGGGTCAATTGTTGCAGCCGAGTGCCGAAATATAAGCAGAGAATTGCCGGAAAATCCGTTCCAATCGAAAAGTTTTGCGTGCGAAAAGCAGAACGCTTTTTTGCTCAGGGATCGTACCTCGTCTTGCCGGCCTTTGAGCTGATTTTTGTGTGGAACGGTTTTGCTATTCTTTCGAGGAGACAGGATTTGTTGGAGCGTATTTACTCGCGGATTCTGGACACTAAAAAACAGATTGAAGGTGAGGTTTTCGAACTAAAGTGCCGAAAAATATGTATTTTCATCTTGCCCGAGTTGACGAGGATGTGTTTGCGAGTTTTTCTTATGTAATCTTCACTTTGGAACTCCTCTTTTTGAAATTTATTGAGGGAGGACGAAAATCCCTCTCATTTTTCCTGTAACCCTTGTTCTGCTACCTAAAATGTCGCCTGAAGCTCAAACTTGAAAAATCTGTCATTTCACGTAAAATGGTACGCTGTAAACCTATGGCAACTGAAATGGCATCATTCACTTGACCAAAATGTTGAAACGGCTTTCATTCGATTGAGGCGAAATCCAGATTTTGCGAGAGAAAATTGGTCTCGAAGACATTCATGAAGAAGTAACTCACGAAACTCTCAAAGATTATTGAAATTATCTCGAGTTTTTAATTGTGGTGAAATTTGACAGATGAGAAGCTGGTTGATAATTTCAAGACTGACAACCTGTGTCTGTGCAACTTGCTTGCGGGTTGCTGTTTGCGTTGGATGGGACTTCCTACACTGGCTGAAGAGTATTTTGAGGAAGCCCTCAAATGCAACGTGGTGGAAGACAAGTACCTGCTTCCGTATGCTGCCGCAGAGCTCGGGTACTTGTACTTATCTCAGGGACAAAACGAACGGGCCAAAAAACAGCTTCAGTTTGCCAGGTTCGATCTTTCATGCTTTTTTTATTATTACGAATGCAGAAAGAATTAATCTGGAAGTTTTATGTGTTTCTGGACTTGCAAAGACGACATTTGCTCAAAAATTGTTTTTGCTAACGTGTGTTGAACGCAAACTTTTAGCATTAATCGATAATGTAGGGCCAAAAAAATGAAGCTGCACAGGTTCGGGCTTAAACGCTTCATTTTTACGAATTTAGAAAGAATCGGATGATTGAAAAGGCATTTTTAAGCTATCAGGCTTTTGAACGATGTATTTATTCCAAATTAGTCATTCCCTATGAACAACATGTTTCAGCAAGAGAGATAAACAAACATTTAAAAATGCGTTTATTCGTTTTCTGGAGCTGTTTACCCGCAGCTAAAATTAGCTGTGGAACAATGAAAAAAAAAAAAACTTTCCTCAGACGTGAGACAAAGATCAATGTTTGAATTCCTGAGGAATATTTCTTCGCAGTGTACGAATGCGTAATATGTTTACACCTTTCTGGATATATGTCACTGACATATTCTTTGTTCCGCTTTATTTTTCTGACTTATTTAATTAGTTGAATAAAGCTCGAATTCGTCCTGAAATTTGTTTCATGTGAGAATTGAACTCCCAGTATAACGAAGTATTCCTTGTGGCGAGTGAAGTTCGTTGTGTGAAGCATCACTGTTCACTGTTGGCGGATTTTCGCTCTTCTTCCAGGTCAAATTTTGTGGATTATTCCCTGGAATCGCGGTTGCATTTCCGAGTACACGTCGCATTGACCAAAGTTTCCGAACTGGAGAAAAAGAGCGACGAGAATAAGTGCTGATCTCATTGGTCTTCCTCTGTGAAAAGAGTTGGAGAAAGTGAGCTGTAAGAAGAAAATTTACGTTGGACGGGTGAATGCCGATGAATTTCCTGCGTGATTTCTTTGATGGAATAGGGAGAAAAGGTGTCGTATATCGAGGGGGGGGAAGCTCTTTGAGTATTCCGAAATCCACTTTTTAAATCTTGCCCTCGGTTTTCTGATGGTGATACTCAATTTTCCGAAAAAGTCGAAAGTACCCGGTTTTTTTTTTTTTTCTCTTGGGGCTGTGTTTGGTAGACTTGTTGCCAGAAAAATTTCTTCTGAAAGAAAATTTAGAGGATGTAGGTGTTCATAATAGAGGATATTTTTTAGACGAGTGAAAAGTATTTTGTTCAACCAGGAGATGTTTGAAGTCCGCGTTTCCATTTTGGAGGCCAAGTTACCCTGCCAATCTGGCCGAAGACAGTTATTGTTCTTCGTTCGTATTCTTCAGTTGTGATCACATTCATTTTTTTTCTTTCAGTTGATTCATTTTTCACGTATATTTAGATGATTGTTTCATTTACGATGTTTCGGGAAATTTCTTTCAATGTCGGCAGATGTCATTGCTTATGCATTTTTGATCGAGAAAAGTTCCAAATTTTTGGACGCATCGTAGTTTTTGAGTAGGAAACTGAAAGAAATGTGTTGATTTGAATGGACTTTCCAGTGCTTTCTTGGTTCAAAGTGCCAAGCATTTTTTCCGCATTTATCTTGTTTTTTTTGTCAACATCAGCTAGTCGTTTGCAATTGTTTCTCCCTTGGGGGAAAAAAGGAGACAAAATCCCGTCTTGCCGATTTACAGTAAGAAAAAAAAAGGAAGAAAAGCGTGTGTCCATGTTGGAAGTGTTGTGCTATATTGTTGAGCAGGTTTTAATGTAGAAAAATACGGTTTGTAGATACGACGGAAAATACGTTGGAAATCGAGTTGCCAAGACTTTTATTACGAGCGGAAGTTCTTGTTTGATTGAAATATTATCGCCCTGTGGTTTTTATTTTCCAGTTACCGGGTGGGGTAAAAGTTACATTGGGTTTCTTGCTGTTGACACATTGACGAGTCATCAATTGATGGATAATGCAATTTCCTTGTTGCCAGGATTCCTGTTGGTGTCCTTGAATTTTTCTTTTTTTTCTGAGTGGGTCGTGCGTGAAGTTCTGAACTCGTTCTCTGGATAAAATTTGCTTGTCAATTGAAGAAAAAAATTCGTTCAAGCGAAATCCTTCAAAATTCAAAATTTTTCGATTGAAGAAGTTCATGTGCGTCCATGTTTTATTTTTATTTATTGTCTAATTGGTTTCTTGACAAATCGTTTTCATAGACGCGTGTGAGTCTTTGGGATATGGAAAGCCCAACAAAGCCAGTCTCTTCTTCACTTCCGGAACTCGACCTGTTGATCGGAAGATCTGTGAGTTTTGTTTGTGGACGCATATTTTTTAAAAAGTATTCTGTGTGATTTGTGCTTCATTTCAGAAACATGGAACTGTTCCATCGAGCATATTTTTGTATGGTCCTCGTTCCTCTGGGAAGTCTTATTACATAAACCAGTTTTTTGGTTCCACTGGAATCACGCATGTGAGGATTCAGTCGCAATTCTGCAATTTTAAAAAGGATTTCGAGGAGCTGATTATTGCCAAAATTATGGCCTGTAAGTATACAGCGTTGGTTCTTATTTTTATGGTTCACCTTATTTTAGGTTTCCATCAGGATTGTTACAATTGTATGACATAAAAAGTGTGTTATACGGTGCATGACAACATTTTTGTGGGTATTTATTTTAGCGGATTTAGCTCAAGTTGAAATTTAAATTGTGTGTTGCAATATTTGAAAAGCCAGGCAAACATTCTGCAGTGGAACAAGGCCCAAAACCCTTGTGAAACTGTTGAAAACTATTTTTATATAACTTGAAAAATTATATGATACTATACCAGATAATTCAATGCCGTATTTGCCTTCATTTCTTTGAAGAAATTGAAAGCTTTTTTTTTATTCGTGACTAAGTAACAGTGGAGCCCCGAGATGAGGACATAATAGGTTAATGGGCCTTTTCTATATGTTGGAATGTCCGCATGCTTGATCACTTTCTCCCAAAGAATTCATTGGGAAATTTCAATAGTGGTTCTTCTGTTTGTCAAAAATTTGGAAAACGTTTTTGAAAAAATGTAGTAAGAATCTCAACTTCAAGATACAGAAAATAACTGTGCAGAAGAAAACAAAATAAAAAATTCACTTGTTTTGTCATACAGTGCAGAGATTATGAGCAAAGCACAAAAACAAAGAAAAAAGAAAATTGTTATTATTTTTAATTTTCTTGAATATGAGTAATGAGTCTTGAATATGAATTTGTTCAAGAGATTAAACAAATTTGTTTTACTAAAATTTCCATTTTTTCTAGAAATTTTGGCAAAGTGTCCATATTTTGAAACATTTTTTTAATGTTGGGGTTAGGTTGTTTTTGATTTTCAAGTGGTTTTTTTTTATTTAAAATTTCCATATTTCAGGGCGTCTGTATGTCGCTGCCCCTCTGTACTCAGCATCCGTTAAAATTTGACGTGTGCCAAGAATTACATGAAAAGATTTGTTCGCTATTCATAGTTTATTGTAGAAGCAAAGTTGGATTATGTAATTTTTAAATAATATGACCGTAGTTGAAATTTGTATTGAAAATACTTAATTTGACGTGTGCCAAGAATTACATGAAAAGATTTGTTCGCTATTCATAGTTTATTGTAGAAGCAAAGTTGGATTATGTAATTTTTAAATAATATGACCGTAGTTGAAATTTGTATTGAAAATACTGTATTAATTTATCTTCACTTTTTCAAGTGATGGAAAATGAGGCATTTGCTCGGCCAATCACCGACCCCAAAGAGAAAATGCTGTGCATGGAATTCAACCCCGACTTGACCCGTGCCCTGAATCCCTTCATCTTGACCAAACGCAAATTGTGTCTGGTCTTCGAAGACGCCGAGTCCTTCGTGTACCTCGACAAAAAAGACGCTCTTTCCTATTTACTCTCTTTGCAAGAAATCACCTGTCGAAACGTTTGCGTCATCCTCGTCTCGAAACTCCCCTGGGAAAAGTTCATGACTCGCAAAGTCGCCTCTGTTCCTCTTTCAATCACTGTGCCACCTTTAACAGAGGATCAAGTGATTGGGATCGTGTGTCAATCCGTGGTTTTGGAAGGCGTCGACCCGAAATTACTGAAGGCGTTGCTCCGGAACGTCGTCAAGTCTGTGTTTTCGATAACGAGGAATGTGAGACAGATTGTTGGCATTGCGAAAAGTGTTGCTGGCGTGTGTAATGGGAAGTTGGTGAAGATGTGTTTGGAGAGGACTAATGATGATGATGATGGGGAGCCGACGGAAGAAGAGGTTATGAAGATTTGGTCTTTTGCTTCCCCGCATATTAAAAAGGCTGTAATGGATATTCACTTGAGAATGCTTGATACTAGGAGGTGAGTGTGGGTTATTCCAAGGATTTTGATTTTAATTGGAAAGTTTACTATAAGGAATTGACCAGTTTTTCAATTTTTGCATTTTCCTGTCTTTGAAATTGAGTGAATTGCGGAGAAGGAGGATTATAATTTTTTGTTAGATATTTGGGCCTTTGCAAACCTTACTTTATATCTTTTTGTTAAGCCCCCGTTTGATTTCCATTAAGAACAATTTATTATAGACTTCTGTTCCTCAAATGACTTCCCTCGAAAGTTCAGAAGCCTTTTTGCTGTTATTCTTTGGACCGAGGACAGAGAAAAGCACTAATAATGTAACTTGATGCCTTTCAAAAGAAATTTAGTGACTTATAAGGCAAATTAACACTTTTCTCATAGTTCAACTCATTTACAACGCAGTTAAGGATCCAAAGGATCACGAATTTTAGCTTCTTGTAATTCTTCATTTTTTTCTTCATACAAGCAAAAATACTAGTTCCCCTAACTCAAAAACTCCCTTAGTCAAATATTTGGATTGCTTGCCGTCTGAAATAAAGAGATTCAATTATACTGTACTTAGAAAACGTGCAACAAATTGTTTGAAGAAGGAAAAAATTGCCAAAGAAAATTTAGAATGTATAGATATTTATTTCAACTTTCCAATTATACATGGACTTGAAATGAGGCAATATGGAATTATTTTCTGACGTTTTTTTTATTTCTCTCTGTGCTGGAAGCTTTTTTTTTTTTTAATTTGCCTGTATTTACTGGAATAATTTTGTGCATTTCAGTTCTGCGATTCAAGATGCTGGAGTGGAATTGCCCATGTTGGGAAAATTCTTGTTGATCGCCGCATTCATTGCTTCTTACAATTCACCTAAATGGGATAAAATGTGAGTCTTCCTTATTTAATTTTGAGTTTTATAAATCTGGAAGCTGATTGATGGAACATTTTCGCCAGATTTTTCTCGAAGCGTCACAAGGAAAATCACAGGAGGACGAAATTTGCTGCAGACAAGAAATATGCCCCCGACAATGGACCTCAGTATTTCACCAGAAGCCGATTGCTTGCCATTTTCAAGAACATTTTTGAGACCTCCAACCCGGAAGAGGATGTTGTGGATGTAATTGGCGATTCCGGGTTGCTTCCGTTGGTAATTGAATCCGCATTCTTTTCGCGTTGTTTTTCCTTTACAAAATTGAAGTTTGATACGAATGACAATTTTCCCGCTAGATAAAATCCATGGAAAGATCCAACTTGATTTACAGAGGAAGTGCTGATCTTTTGCTGAATCCCAAGTACAAATGCGTTGCTTCCGGCAGACGTGTAACGGAAATTGCCAAGTGAGTCTTGGAAGCTTTTGTTGAAATGTATATACTGCTAACCTCGGTTTTGATTTTCAATTAGGCAGGTGGGTGTGAACTTGTTTGGATACATGAAATACGTTCCTGATACTTGATGCGTCACAAGTGTTTTTTTTATACTTTCTTGTACTTTGAAAACAATAAATTCGTGTTTGCTCACGCGTGTTTTTAAATTCGGTTCTAAGATCCGAAGTTGGTACGATTTTGCATCAGATTGTGGTATGCACAGGTAATGTGAGAGAACAAGAAAGTTGGTATGCGTAGTATTTTTGAAACTCACGGATCCAAAGCCACTATACATTTACGATTTCATCATCTTATTTTTACCACATCTTTTAATAAATTAGGCTACATCTTCACGATTATTTCCAGAGATGGGCGAAGTCTATGGTTAAATGAACTCGGGCCTCGATTAATAAAATTCCCAGCAGAAAAATTTAGGAGCATGATTTGGGTGAAAAACTCATTCCTGTGTAGAATTGGCGCCCCTCTTTCAGTCACAGAATTGTACAGTATTAGCAAAATATCAATAAAATTTGAATTTGCTCTACAGTGTTGTACTGTATTGTATATCCAGATGATTAGGACACAGTGGATTAGAGTCCAGCTAATCTTCTAACATCACATCATATTGAAATTAATTATCAGTTTTTAAATCATTTTACATCTATAAATCTAAATCACCTGAAAGATTCCATTCACAACAATAATAATCTGATAAAATTTACAAATAGCCATTAAAAATTGGCGGATAAAAATATGCTTGAGAATCAAAACTGTATATTTTTTCTTCGCTCCACTTATTTTACAGATAGTCAGTGGATGAAGCTTTGGCTTTGATGTGATGCATAAAAATTTGGATGTCATTAATCCGGGTTGAAGTCGAATGAAGGATTAAAATGTGATGTTCGGAACGCGGTTCAATTCTCCCGCCTCGAGTCTCTGATACCGTGATGTTTCTGTCCCCGTCATGTTTAGTAACGGTTGACACGGATTCAGGTGATAAGTACGGTAGGTATATTCGAGTATCAGAGTATAATAACGTACGCGTCACACACACACTTTGTATTCCCAGGATCTCTGGCAGGAGGTGCTGTCTTGATGGAAGTTCGTATACGTCTGACGACTTGGTGTCCCTCTTCCTCCTCTTCTCCCGTTTGCCCTTGGTTGTCCCGTTGTTCTTGGTCCTTTGTCCTCTGGTCCCGTTGGGGTGTTTTTCCACTGGTGACTGGACTGTTGTTTTGTGACTCAT